>PVKE010022687.1:0-25350 GCA_004027555.1 Craseonycteris thonglongyai | reverse complement strand
TTAAAGTACTTACTATATGACAGGAATTAGTAATTTATTTCAGTTTTTTTATAATTAGAAAAAATATTTTTATGGCACCCGAGAAAACTCCTCACTGCAGGGTAGTAATTATTTTTCCCAAACCCACAGTGTTAGAAATAAATAAAGTATGACCTGGAACCAAGCCTGTTCTCTTTTTTCTACTAATATGTTTGAATTTGTTAGACATAGATTAATATTAAGAACCTTAATATTAATATTATATTAATATTCTGCTTATGGATGAATCACTTTTACCTTTTATTTTATTTCCATTTATGATTTTAATTCACTTTTTCTAACTTTTATATATGATTGCAGACTCCAAATTAATTTATTATTTATTTTCATATAAAATCCACATTTATACATGTTATTGTCTTCATTAACTCATAACTTTGTTTATTATGGGAGTAGAAAATACACATATGTCTGGAAATAACCTGTCTTATTTTTAACATAGGGCATTAACTGATAAAACTTATATGTAGCATTTTTGTTGTAACATTTTTTATGATATATATTAAACTATCAAAAAATGGCATTAATCTTGATGTTTCCATTAAATATAGTCTAAATACAAGCATATTACTAGTACAATGTGTTTGAATGGAATAAATAGAAATTAATCATGCTGTAAAAGGAAGATCTGGTTAATGTATATAAAATTAGACAGAACTCACTTTCTGAGCAAGAAAAAATATTTTGAATGGAAAATATTTTAATTTTGTACTATATTCTCAGCTTTATACTGTCAATTGTTATCATGCTAATTTACTTCAGACTGAAAGAACAAATATCATTTTAGCCAGGTAGAAAGTAGATGCTCTTGGGGAAGCCGGGATGGCTCAGTGGGTTAAGCGCTCACTTTGCAGCACTGGGGACCAATGATCGAATCCCGGCCCCGCCTGTGCGGAACCATATGCTGAACTGGGAGCTCCCTCAGTTCATCACTCTCTCTGTCTCTGTCTCTGTCTCTGTATCTCTCTCTCTCTCTCTCTCTCTCTCTCTCTCTCTCTCTGTCAAAAATAAATAAATAAATAAATAAATAAATAAAGTAGATGTTCTTGGAGAAGATAGCTTACTCTGTGCTATTTCCATTAAAAAGAATATGGTCCTGCATAAGATTCTGATATATCTCTTTAAATATTTGAAAACTATCCCATATACAATATAAAGTCTCTCTCTCTCTCTCTCTCTTCCCGCTGCCCCCTCTCTCTCCCTCCTTCTGTCAAACAATAAAAAGAACATTTACTGAAATATTTGAATTTAAAAGATCAGAAGTTGAGTCTGGTCTTCATTCAGTCACAGAACCTTTTATTTTCTTATTGCTGGCCTGTCTGTCATCTGTTCTCTTATCTTCAAGTATCAAATGTCACTCATGAAACTGACACTTATACCCAGATCAGACCCTCATGAAAATTATATTTGGTGACCTTCTTTTCTGTGGAAATGCAGAAGTTGAAAAAAAATCTCATAACCCATGTAGTTAGGATTATGTTATAGCAAAATCACAAGAGAGAGCTGGGTTACAGTTTCCTGATTCTCAAAAAAAAACAACAAAAAAAACCAATTTATTCTATTGTCTTGCTGTTTAATCGATTTTCACCTTATTATTAATGCTGTATTCTCAACAGAAGACTTAAGCCCTGTAAATTCTTGAAAGTTAATTACAGCTATAGGGAAAATTGTGTTCCAGAATGAACTTTTAATAAATTCTTATAGACATAATTTAGGCAGTTTACTTTAAAGCCATTTCAGTAAGCATGAACATTTTTAGGTGTGCATTTCACCATAGACATCACCTCTTGAGAGTTTAGAATTTATGTTAATTTTTACTGTAGTCACAATGAATTCATTATATTTTTACTAGAATTACCAGAACACTTTAATAGTCTGAGCCAACTATATTCTTAAAATAACAATAACAATGACACTTTTGTCTACTTGATGAAGGTTGAATTAATTACTCATAGACAAATATTAAGAGACTCCACCCCAATGCTGTCACTAGTTATTATGAGGCATTTTTATTCAATAATGCTCTTTCGGTATGACTGGTTTGGAAGTTGACTAGAGTAATGGTAATGGCTCCAAGTAAGCAAGGTACTACTATGCGCCAAACCCTTCATAATTAAAATTAACCAAAACTCTCTATGTTCCACATTAAGGACCCATTTCTCATATTAGGAAAACATGCATGAAACAATTATGTAATCTGCCCTAAATCCCAAAGTTTATAAGTAATGGAATCAGGATTTTAAATATATATTTGAATGACTCAAGAGTCCTGATCTTTCCTACTATGATATCACATTTTTACTAGATGAAAAATATCCTAGCAATATGGAATCAGAGGTGGGTTCAGCAAAACCTATGTGACATCAGAGCTTGATATGAGAAGTATCATATATTTTCTATGTGAAGTTTACTCATTGCAACAGCTAGAAAATCACATTGTATTTCTAGGAGACTCTAAACCTAAAGAGCTGACCAATTCTTGCATTTGTGTCAGCTGTAATGAAACCACAGAGCAGGTGAGCCAGAGGGCTTACAGCCTTCCTCTCCGACTAATAACAACACAGTTTAAAAGATATTGGTCCAAAATTTGTCTCTACACAAAAATGATCTATGTGTAACCATAGCTCTGTATTTCCACTCTCAGCTGTTTATAGAAAGAATGTTTTTCTTTTCCTTTTACCTGTATGCCTTGTTTTATATTGTTAAATTCCTACAGTATGGTAATATATAAAGCAACTTGAATAAAGATAATGACTTTAATTTAGAAGCATATACCTTATGTCTGTAAAGTTGCCTTATTATGGGTGGAGGCTTGTCACAGTTGAATTTGGTCAAAATGAGATTGCCATTATACTCCCAGTTTAAAGAAAAAAATTTAGCTAACACATACATATACATGGTTTAGCAGCATAAACAGAGCCTTAGTATGCTCAGTCTAGGCTAAATTTCCTTAAATTATTAAACAGGTACTTTATTTTCTACACTTTTATTTTTAAATGTTCTATCTACATTTTTAATTTTATTAAATAATAAACATAAATGTAATATTTATTGTAAGCAGAAAATTTTAATATGTAATGCATAAAGTTTCTATTCCCCCCCCACAATACTCAGCCCCTAACCTAAATGGTATCTCACAGTATATGCTGTTTTCAAGGTTCATATAATATACTGAAGCAAATTCAAAATACTAATTTACCTTTATTTTCTTTAATAACACAATATCATTTCATAGTGTTCAAGTATACTAATATTTTTTGTTGTTTCTGAATTTTAATATAAGTTTGAGCCAAAATTGATTATATATTCTCAGGAACAAGATCAAATGTTCCATCAAGTATACTAATTTTTTGAAAGTGGGTATCATGTTATGAATAATCTTTATGTTGGTTAGAACTCTCATTACAAATACATAAATTAAGTTGTAATAGCTTAAACAATATCAAGTAATATATTGGGCATATGTTGTGGTAGCAGAGAACTGAAGAGAAAGTTAAACACTCAAACCTCAGAGAAACACAGCTCCAAAGTCGGACAAATTCAAATCCAAAAACAAATGCTTGTAGAATTTTGTCTATTGTTGGTTTCTATTTCTCTCTGTGAATGGTCTTTATTATCTTTTATCATAGATGGGCTTCTCTATAAAATAGGGGAAATAACTATCTGCAGCTCTGTATTAAAAAATCACCACCCCTAAAGCTAAAGAGAAAAGGGATTACCTCTATTGTTTAAAAAATTCTTCCAAAAGATTCAGCCTTCAAAAGGGCCAGATTAGGATGCTTGCCAACACTTGAACCACTACGGCTGGGGAATGAAATACCATTACTGACCCAGCTGGGGTCCCTGCTATATCCTCAATGTCCTGCAATAATCCATCCTCAACAAATATATATGAAATTAATATACCAAAGACAACTCTGCTAGAATATAAACAAAAAGTCCAAGTATGTAATAAGCATCCTGTGTCTTTAATCTGTAATTAATTATAACTTTACTATATTATATATAAATCTTCACTATATTCACAATATTTTAAAATGTGATTCTGACAAGATCATTTATTTATACATAATTACAAATCCACCATTTAATCTATCTGTTATTTGAAATTAACTAAGAAAACTGATGACTGTACAACCAATTTATTGAGTGTAGGACAAAATTAACCATTTAATTGATTTAAAGTATTGAATAAACTATTTTTATTTACACAGCTTAAAATCTTAAAATCTTTATCTTTCCTTCTAGAAATACTCAATGAAGGTATAAGTAACAGGTTCTGGAAATAAAGCTGTTTATAAGAGAAATCCCTGTCATTATTAAACTTATATTCTAATTAAAAATCAATAAATATGTAAATCAATATCAGGTATTAGAAAAAGTTATAAAGAAAACACAGGTATTAAACCAAAACCAAGGTTTGCTCTTGCTCACCTACCCATATCAGCTGAAAGTCAGAGTCCCTTTTCATAATAAAAATGTCCCCTATAATCATAGTAGCAAATTAATGTTTTCATATTGAAAAAGAAACAAGATATCAGTTTTATCTTATAGTAATATATGACTATTTTTTCTTTAAAAAAAACATAGATATTAGATTAATACAAGAGCATAGAATAGGATAATGTACAAAGAGCTGATATTTTAGATAGAGTGCTCATGGTAGTAGTTTTCTTTGAGTGTTATTTACACAACACCTAAATAAGGAAGGGAGCAGAGAGAATTACACATATAAAAATTCTAGGAGAAAGAACGCAGCACTCAGAAAACTACAAGTTATCTACAGAAACCAGCATATCTATGGAGCCCTGTGAAGGTGTAAGAGTGGTAGGAGATGGGGTTGGATCATTCTAAGGCTTTATAGACTGTGTAAGAAGTGAAACAATCTGATTTTTGTTTTAAATCATCTCTATGGCTGCTGTTGCCTATTATTTGCTGTTTTGTTGGGAGAGCAGTTCTTAAGAGTGAAATAGATAATTCACTTCAACAACTGTAATTATATGTATGTTAATTTTTGCCAGTCCTCCATGTGCTAGCAACTTTTATTTGGTGACTTCAAATAAAATAAATGCTTTGCAAGAAAATTAAATGTCATTGCATCAAATCAATTTATTTTTTTAGAATGTGGAACCTCTAAGTGTTGAGAATTAAATGATAAAGGGTATGGATGAAAAAGGAGTTCTAGGAAAAGTAACCTCACTGGCTAATCTGATCATAAAATCCTAACTGGGTAGGTCATGATGGGTAGTCATGTCCCAGCCATATAACTTTTCTATGAAATGGTTTATCCTTGCCTTAAGCAAACCCTGTCTTTTGTTTTTGTGATTCCTCGTTAATGTACCTTAGAAGTAAACATATACATCATCAAGAGAATGCATAATCTTGTTTACTCTTCTGTAATCGTTTCCCCACCTTTCTTTCTCTCACTTTCCTGTATTCTTCTTTACAAGCCCTTTTTAATCTCAAATACATTTAAAAAATTGCAAAGCTGTTATTCTCAGAGTTTGAAATCTTGCTTCCTGGCAACTGTCATCAGTTTTGGCTCAAATAAACTCTTATGAAAATTCTCTACCAGTTTGGACATTCTTCTGTGGACAGAAGACATAGAAGAAACTTCTAATGAGATGGGAAAGATTGACAAAGTGATTAATATGTAATGATATTATGGTATAACAAAGAACCTCTAAACCAGTCCTTTAAAAGGTGGGAAGGTCTAACAAGGCTTATTGAAACATATAACATTTAAGTTAAAAATTGATGGAGAGAAGAGCATGTTCAAAAAGATGACAAGAAAGTGTGTGGTAAATATTCAAGGAAGGCAGTAAGACAGAGGCAAAGGGCAGGAAACTTTGTTTTGGTTCTGGTTTGTGAATTCTGTTTATTGGGATTTGGGGTCTAGGAGGTGGAGTTAAGGAGGTAGGAGGAGAGAAGGAGAAAAGGTAAATATAGTTCAGTGAGAGAAACATGAAGGAAGAATTACTATTGATACCTCATCAGCTTTGATGTTTGGGCAATGCCATCAAACAGGTTGCTATGAACCAAAGACTATTTACAGTGAAGGAAAAAAGTTCTGAGTCCTCAAAAACCCACCTTTACTAGCAGAGTCAATCAGCAAAAGTACATTTCAGTAATCCTGAAGGAGGAAGGTGAACACATAATAGAAATGGGAGGCATAGCGGTGTTATCTGAAATCACATAAACTTCTCATACCACCAGGAACAGATTCACAATTGAAGTTAACACAAGAAAATGCTTACGCTCATATTTTAAAACAAATAGGTAGCATCATTTAATTATTAAAATGTATCTGGATAAACTTTTGTGTGATTGTTCATAGTTTTTTATACTTGTTTTATAATTATTGAATAAATATATTTATTCTAAAAACTGTACCTTACAGCTTTACTAAGAATTTTGCATATAATCTCTGGAGTAATGAAAAGCCCTGAGGAGCTTTAAACAAATACATGGTTCAGATTTATATTTCAGAGACTTCTTTGCTATCTTTGTCACTGCAGTATTGAGAATCACTCAGAGCAATTCAAGGTTGGATGTAAAAAGACTAGGGATGAAACTGGTTATAGGGTCCTGATGGAATCTTATACATGTTGTAACACAGATGATAATGAATATAGAAGGAACACTGAAAGGATATTTAAAAGCCATTATTTAATAAGATTAGATGGTTAAGAATAAAGAGGAATTAAGGACAACACTTGGTTTCTGAAATTAATTTAAATTTCACCAATTTAGATTCTAAAAATTTGGCTAATAAAAATATTCATCAATGCAAATTAATGTTGCCAACAAAGTGGGATAAGTTTAAAACAAAGAAGTTCTACTTATACACAAAAAAACTATACATATATTTTAATAATAAATCTAATCAAAGAATCAATTAATGTAGCTTTTAAATGCTGCTTATTGAGATTAGTACAATTACATTAAAATGATATGCATTCACATACGCCTTCTATATTTTTCTGGGTTAGTGAGATTTCCCATTTTCATTCTAGTATCATTCATGAAAGTATATAAACAGAGACTGTTATAAGAAATAGTTATAACTGCACATTGAGTAGATTTGGTATTTCATTTTTGGATAGGTATTGGTTAATCCATGTGTGGAAAATGAATGTTTGTTTAACAACATTTAACCTACATAAATTACTTCTGTATAAATATGTAATAAAGTACTCTCTTTAAGTTTCAATGAACCTTTTAAAAAAGATATAGAACTTAAACAGTATCTTAACAATGAATTGATATTGTTCATTTTTATTTTATGCACATTTTAGGATTGTTTACATAATAATTTCAATTCTTTTAAATAGATATCAGATTCTAATTACTGGAAACTAAAACATTTCTAAGAAAACAAGGTTTAATTTGTGAAATAGTTGAAATCCTACATCTGTTCTGAGACACATCATTGCTTTGACGTCAGTGAGCCGACCACATGTACTATTTTTTCCTTGAATTTTTAAAGTACTCTTGATAGTATATTTTATGACCTTCATAGTCCTAGCTATTAACAGGAAGCACTTCTAATATTTCCTTTAGGAAGTAAAGCAATTGTATTATTTACATGGGAAAAAAAAAAGATCTATGATTCTAAAGACAGAGTAGCCATTATCAAATGATTCTTGTGATTTATACAACCTCTTACTCTGCTATGAAAATAAACTATAAAAACCCTGTGTACTTTTAAAATAAAATAATTATGTTGTGAAAATTATAACTGGTTTAAGAATCTCCGTAAAATAACAATAATAAAATAATACGTAATATATTCTTATATCTTGTAAGATAGAGCAGACAAAATACCGAGTTTCCTCTGAAGAATTAAGGTTGTATTGATGATACAAAGAGTGTTCTATTTTCCTTTGAAACAATTCTCAGGTCATCTCAACACATGGTGAATCTACTTTTCCCAGTGCTCAAGCCAAAGTGGGTGTGTAGTTATCACAACCTCTGGCCCAAATGACTGAAAGATATTGCAATTATCTCTGCTACTCGACCTAACAGTTTACAAAGCACAACAGCCAGAGTGACTGTTTAACTTTTGCTTTTAAACCTACCAATGGCTTCCCATTTTCCAATGTAAAATGCAAAACCCTGGCAACAACCTTTATGTTTCTACATGATCTCATTCAACCTATATTCTTGTCATCCTCATTTCCTTACAACTAGTTCAGTCCACTTCAGCAAAGTTTACCTCTTTTGCTCCTTCTTAAGAAGGTAGTTGGTTACACTCCTGTTTCAAGGCCTTAGCATTTGCTCTTACCTCAGTATACGGTACTCTTTCCCCACATATCCATATTCTTCACTCCTTCTAAAAAGTTTTGCAAATCTTACCTTCTCACATCTCAGTTCCAAATCAGCTGGAATTCTGGCAGAAAAGAGTTGCTAGCGTGCAAATGCGTAATTTAAGAAATAATTAGAGACTATTTACAAAGACTGGGAATGTTTAAGGAAACTACCAAGGAGTGGTGAAGCCCCCAAAGATTAACAACAGCTGGAAGCCATTACATCCCTAAAGTGAGAGCAGAAGGGAGAGAAGCTGCTGTTATTCGAATGTAATAATATCTGTAATATTGAAAGTTACCTGACAAGAGCTTGTGACTGTAGATAGAGAAAAAAAGGCACTAACACACTGTAATTCCTCAGGGAGAGAGTAAGGGGAGTAAACACCCTGATCGCTCTTTCTTTTCATCCTCTGATTGACTGCTACAGTCTCACATTGTCTGTACTTAGAAGCCAAAGTGAGAGGAAGGTATACTCTGTAGAGGAAAGCTTCTAGGAGTACAGGAATGGGGTAGAGAAAGTCAGGGAATAGATCTGGTGGGTATAATAAAGACTAATCACAAGTATCTATACCTTTCCCACTCCCAGAATCCACTTTTTAAAAAAGAAATAGGTATGCCAAGACATACCTTACATGCCACGAAACTGAGCATTTTAAAAGTTAATTACTATCAACAAAGATAAGTAGAAGTCATTGGCACCAGGAAAAGTCAGCAGTATATATGCATGTTCACTGCTTTAACTCAGGGTTATGTCAACTCTTCTGTTATAGTCCAGAGAAATTGTGATCACCTTGCTGGCCCATTACAAGGACACTACACAAGACTATTAAAGTATACCTAATGTGCATATTTATGTATGTCACATCCAACAAACAGAACTCTTCCAGCTTTCCAGGTGAATGTCAACTACTACTATATATCTATCATTTTTGACAGAAATTGAAAAGAAAGTAATGTCTTATTCAATAGCTGTATTTCAGGTAACAAGGCCTGATTTGCTACAATAGGAGCAAGAAAAGCAGCTGGGGTTAGCTCCAGCTGCTGATAATCCTTAAGAAAAGTCAGTCATTATTCAAGACTCATTTGGTTTTGTAATGGCTAAAGAGACAAGATAAACAGATGTGAGAGGAATTACAGACACCACATTGGTCAAGGCATTAATGATAGTGCTAATATCTGTAATTCTCCTAGAGATGCAATGTTGCCTTGAATTTTTTTTTTTTTTTTTTTTCTGGATGGAGAGAATCATTTATAAATTATAGGGGCTTCCACCAGAAATTTTCTGTAATAATAGCCTTTACTTCATGGTCAGCTAATTAATGTGGGGAAATTTGCCAGTTACTAAGTATACACACTCCAGCTGTGCCCGCTTGGACTGGGTAAGTAATCACAGAAAGGGTCACTGGTTCCACTGTGAGACAGACTCAGACCAAGACTCTATTACTGTCCTTCAGTAAGCCTCCATTCTAGTCTGGTGGTGGAATTTTGAATTTTCAGGGATTAAGCTCAGTGAAGAGCCTCTGTGTAGATCTCATAATCTTCCAAAAAGTCTGTGTTTTCATCTTTGGTGTAGGTTTTTATACCACCTCCCTCCATCAGGAAAAGACTTAAATATTCATGCTATAAATTGTGGCCACATTGTAGATTTTTTTTCAAGTACTTATATCCCATTTATCTTTGATGGTTTAAGTCTGTTTCTGGCACCTGTGACCAGGAGTTTATTATTACAGTTAAACTCAAAGTTCTGAGTTCCAATCTATCATCTTCCATCATTATCTCTGGCCTACAGAAGACAATCATCCTAGAGCTCACAATAATGTTTTGGAGTGGAGAGTACAGGCATACCTCAGACATACTGAGCGTTTGGTTCCAGACCACTGCAATAATGTGAGCTGTAATTTTTTTTTTGCCCATGGAGGTTCTTGCCTTCAATGTATAAAAAATGCAACATCTGTGAAATGTAATAAAGCAAAGCAAGATAAAATGAGGTATGCCTCTATCCTCGTATCCTCTGGCCTTTTCAGGAACATAGTAAGACAAAGCTGAGTAACTTATACAAAGTTGATCCACTCCTACGTTCCCTAGGCCTTCATGTTCCTGTCTTTAGCATGCCAGGAAGTGTTGTCACTTCATTGAGAATATTTCATTATTGAGTGCAGGTTTCATTTGGTTAATGAACCAAGCTACTCTTAATTCTACTCCTGAGTGCTTGAACTAACATAAATTCATCTCAGGCGGGTTTTCCTAAATTTAGCTAAAATCAAACTTATATTTCATCTTTTTTTATTTACTCTTGTAAATAGTTTGCATACACGTTGTCTAAATTTCTGACTATGCAAATAGGCAAAATTCTGTGTTTAAGCTGCTTTATTATTGTAGCAGATTTTTGACTTTTATATCGGGGCTATGCTGAGATATAAACCTTCTGATAGGCCTGGAGGTGAGGGGAATTGATATGAGTGACAACTAAAAAAATCTTTAATTCCTTGTTATTAGTAAAGTTATTTAAAGGTTTTTGTAGAAGAGTAGGCTTGCTGTCGGGGAGGGGGAGGGAGGGCTAGCATAGGGTGCAGGAAGAGGCATTTCTCTCTTCCAGAGAATGTTGAGAAGGATTGGAGTATTCTATGCATTCTATCTTATCTGTGTCTGCTCAACTGTCTCCATAGCATATCTCAGGGTACTATTTCTACCAAGCCAGTATCTTACTCTTAGGAGAGGAGACTAGAAGGTGTTACATATTTAATTGGAATTGAAGTTCTATAACCCCAACAAACATGCCTTGGGCTAGATCCTTTTATAACTGCCTAAAAGCCTGTTGATTTTCTACCCACGCTTTGGGTTTTAAATTCAGGACTTTCAATGTGTTTCTCTTTTTAATGATATTAGTTTATTTAGAAATAGCTAGCTCAGCCCAGTATTTTTATAATCATCATCATCACCATAGTGACTAAGGCTTCACTACCCTAAGATTTGCAAATGCCTTACCCACACCAGCATTGGATCCCACAGCACTACAATCCCAGGTGACTTTGAGTAATGCAGGCCACAAATTAAGTGTCTCATTTATTCCAACAAGGAAACTATTTGTTTGCAGCCTTCAAATAAGTGAGCAACAGTTCAAAATCCAATGTAGAGGGTCTATTCGGGGGTCCCAAAATTTGCTAAAAATTAACGTTTTTAAGAATGTCCAGGCAGGAAGCAACACACTCATCAGGGTGTTTCAACAGTTTAATGTAGGAACTGTTTACGTAGGTGGAAACAGAGTAAAGAGAAGCAATAAAGGATGGCAGAGCACCTAGAAAGCACCATTGAAGAGATGCTCTTAAAAACCTCTAAGCTTAATGGACAAGGGCAGGGAACTATTAAGAGAAATTTGAGAGCTGTCTCCATACTATGCAAGTTGTCCAACAATAACTGGCCAGGGTAGGGGACCATAGACTGGGTGGGTGACTGAAAAAAAACAAAAACAAACAAAACTCAACTAGAATCCAGAAGACAAGAGAGCCTGGATGGTGCAGTCATAGAGATCATCACTCTGGAACATGGGAGAAGACAGAAAAGCATAGACAATCGCTCTGAGTAAGCAAATGCGATATAACTAGCACAGTTCTCTAACCCTGTGACACCCCTATTAAAATCAGCAAGGCTCCTTCCTCTGAAGGTGTCTATTTAGGCTTCCCTGCTTTATTTTTCTCCATAGCACGTATCATCTTTAATGAACTGTATCATTTAGCTATGTATTTTGTTTATTATCTGTTTTTTCTCCTAGAGCTTCATGAAGCAGTAATTTCCCTGATTTGCTCATTATTCTACTTCCAGTGCCTAGAGTAGTGGCTGGTACATAACACATTCCCTAATTGTTGAATAAAACACTATTTTAGGCATAACTTAAATTGTTAAAATTTAAGTACTCAAAAATTGCTATTTGTTATAATTTTTGAAGATTTATTTTATTGTTTTCAACAGAGAGAGAGAGAGAGAGAGAGAGAGAGAGAGAGAGAGAGAAGGGGGAGGGCCCAGAGCAGCCTCCATAGCAGCATGTCATTAGCTTTCCACATCGTTTCATTCCACATGTAGGCATGGGGCCTCCTGTGTGGGAGGTGCACCCCTGCCAGCTGGGGAGAGAGGCCAAACCAGGGGCCTCCCACATGAGAAGCTCACCCCAGTGGGAACAGAACTGGTGTGTGAAGCACACCCCATTTCAGTGTATGGGTCTGCATGGGCTGGGGCCAGGACCAGGACTCAATCCTCAGACCCCTCGGTCGCAATATAAGTGCTCTACCTGCTGAGCCATCTTGGCTTCCCCTAATGATTAAAGTTTAAGTACTCAAAAATTGTTCAAGTGTTTAAGGAATACCTTGCACATATACTGTACTGTAATTATAATGAGCATTTTAAAACTTAATATTAAATAAAAAATATTGGGGAAGCTGGGATGGCTCAGTGGGTTAAGCACTCACTTTGCAGAGCTGGTGACCAAGGATCAAACCCGGCCCCGGCCCATGTGGAACCATGTGCTGAACTGGGAGCTCCCCCAGTTTAGTTCTCTCTCTGTCTCTGTATCTCTCTCTCTGTCAAAAAACAATTAAAATAAATAAATAAATATAAATAAAAAATATCTTCACAATATATTAAAATAATAATAATTCTGTGTCCTTTGTTTTAACTCTGGTGTTTTAAGGCTTATTAAAAGGCTAGCATTTTAAGAGTTTTAAAAATCTGATGATCATATAGGACAATACAAATGAGCAGTTTAGATTGTTAAATAATGGAATATACTGCCTCCCTCCTTTTATTTTGCTCTTATCCATTGTTATATGGCTATTGTATAATCTTAGATGATGTAAGAAGGCAAAAAGCAAAACATATCCATACATTTCACTGCTCACACACGACTGACAACTTTTTAGTGTGCACTGTGTCACAAAATACATAAAAACAGGACTATATCGTACACCATATTCTTAATAATTACAAATAATTAAAATCTATTTTGTAATTTTATTTTGGTACATAATGTACTAAAGATACTTTCCCATATCAATAAATGTGTAACTACATAGTTCTTATTAATTCCTCTAAGATGATTTACTTATGAATATTTAGTTTTTAACTTTTATTACTACATCTATGTTTAAGTGTTCATATTTAATAAGCACTTAATGTTTAGATATTAGACTTTTAAAAAAGAAATTGTATAAACAAGACTAAAATTAACATATTTATTCATATATTACTGTACAGTATTCTTGTATTTCCATGGGTTGAATTCTCAGAAACAACATTTCTAATCAAGGTGGTCCCATTCACAGAGATAGCAGTTTCCTTCCAGAAATTATGCACCAATTTGCATGTCCTACAAAAATACATGAGAATGCATATTACTTCCTATATCGGCCAACACTCAGCACAGTAATTTTTTTGTTAAAGTTTTACAATCTGTTATATGAAAAAAATAGCATGACATATTTTAAATAAATTTCTTAGTGTTAACTGTTTATGGTTAAAAGAAATCTAATGTTAGAATAAGTATGTAGCAGATTCAGAAGCAGTTCACCTCAATGTAATCACATATCTCTGTAATATCCACACACAACTTTAATTCACTAAAATATTATACATATTTTAAGACTTTGTCCATGAGGTTTTCAAAGGAAGATTGAAGTCAATCTAAGATGTTTCATTATATAATTACTGATATAAGTTCATCAGCAACTGTCTCATCTTTTTTTTTTTAAATATTTATTTTATTGTTTTAAGAAAATAAGAAAGAGAGGGTGGGGAGTGTGGGCAGAGCAATCTCCACAGTTTCACATCATTAGCTGTGACATAGTTTCATTCCACACAGGTCGAAGTGGGGCTGCACAGGGTGGGAACTGAATTACCGGTAGGAGCTTCTCCCATAGGAGGTGAGAACCTTCATCACCAGACTCTGACTTAGCAGTCAACAGTTGTCCTACAGTTAAGTATATGGGGTTTGCATGAGCTGGAGCCAGGAATCACAATTGTGAGGCAAGCACTTAACCACTGGGTTATCCCAGCATCCCCCCAAGACTCATCGAGGCACATATTCACAATAGGGATATTGCAATGGGTGATTAGACAGGGTGGAGCCCCTTCTTTCTTTCAAGCTGTTCCCAAATCCTGAGTTTTTCATCATGCTATCTTTGACCCAAACATTCAATTTAAAATGTACAGTTTCAGGGCTAACTTCTCTCTTTCCAATTCATCACTCTATGTTATTTTAAAACTCTGGTAACTTATATTCAAATTTAATCTTATGTTTTTTTTCCCTGCAGTGTTCTAAATGTCATGCTATTGTTCCCAACAAAATTATAAATTCTGACATTGCAGATCAATATGTGGATTGCTTGGATAGGTCTTCACAGAGATCACATGTAGGGCATTTAAATATTATCAGCATGTGTTCAGAGAGTGTCTACGTGCTAAGCTATACCTTTTACTGAAACAAGAGTAAATAAAACAAAAAGTTGGTAAATCTACTGTTTTCTTGAAATACTCCAAAAATTCTGGGTATCTTAGATACTAGGTTCCTTACTTTCCAATTTGTGGATTATTGTGATCTTCCTTGGTTGTTTTTCTTGTTATGACTACTTTGCTACATTATCCATAGTCTTCTGCCACATTTATGAAACAGCATAACTTTTCAGAAGGTTTTTAGAGTGTTACATGACTTGATAAATGTGTGGCTGAGAGATTATTGTAGGGTTCTGATATTTTTTAAGCAGCTGTTTTTCAGAATAATTTTCTATTTATCCCAGCCAGTCTATAAACACACACAGGACATTATTATTTCAGTAGGACATGAAAAACAATAACAGTGCTGATTGAAAAAGCCTGAGGAAAGACGTGGTTACAATTTAGGAAAACAAAAAACAAAAAAGCAGATGAACAGATAAAATCTGTTATAACTAGAGAGTGAGAAGTCATTGCAGCTGGAAAGACCATAAGAATAGGTGGATGTTTTAAAATAACATTGCTTTATTTTTTTCCCCTGATTTGTAAGAGTCACACATGTATATAGCACATTAGAGAAAATGTCAGAAACATATAAGTGCATAAAAATAAAAAAGCTATGACACCTGGAAAAATATCTTTTAACATAAGAATTTCATACCTGAAAATTCCATGATACAAACTATTTCTTACTTTAAATTACTTCATTTGCATTTTACTATATAAAAATTACTTGATATATAATTTAAAGGCTTTAATACTATATAAATAATATATATTTTTAAAATGTTCTTTTTCCATAAATAAAACTTCTATAGCTTTACTCCTAATTCTTTTATGTATTGCCAATTATTTGCAGAGGATATATTTCTTGAAATGAAAACATTGTGTCAAAGAATATGAACTTTTTTTATCTCTTGGTAATTATTGCTAATCTTCCTCCAGAAAAGTTACCAAATTTTTTATAGCAAATTATGAGCATTTATATTTCTTTGAATCATCACAAGCATTTATACATTTGTTGTGGGTTGAATTGTGTCTCCCAAAAAGATGCTGAAGTTCTAATCTCAGGTAGCTAGGAATATGATCTTATTTAGAAACAAGGCCTTTGAACATGTAATTATTTTAAAATGAGGTCCAGAGGGAGCTTTGGAGATATACACAGTCACATAGAAGACACAGGGAATAAGGCCCTGTGAAGACAGAGCCAGAGAATTATGCTACCACAAATCAAGGAATGCTCCAGACCGCTGCAAGTAACTGGAAGATAAAAGAGGCAGGGAAGTGTTCTCCTCTAAAGCCATTCAAGGGAACATGGCCCTGCCAAAAACTTGATTTTAGATTTCTGACCTCTAAAACAGTATTTTCGGAAACACAATTTGTAATACTTTGATACAATGGCTTTAGGAAGCCAATTCAGTATCCTTAAAAAAAAAAATAATAAAGTCCATTATTAAATAGGCATTTTAAGATGTATGCTTTTCAATATTAGTGAGTTTTTTCTTATACTGTTGCAGAATAAATGTCGTGCATGTGTGCTCTACAGATTGGCCTGAGGGTCTATCAAGGCCAGGGGTGTCCAACCTTTTGGCTTTCCTGGACTGTATTGGAAGAATTGTCTTAGGCCACACATAAAATACACTAATACTAATGATAGCTGATAAGCTAAAAAAAAAAAAAAAAATCGCAAAAACATCTTATAAAGTTTTAAGGAAGCTTACAAATTTGTGTTTGGTGACATTCAAAGCCATCCTGGGCCACAAGTGGGCTGAGGGTTGAACAAACTTGATCAGGGCCATTTCAACAAACCCCTTGTTCACTGTTTTTTTCTTATGGTAGATGTTTTCTAACTGTGGTTGTCTAATTTTTATTTGTGAGATTACCTCCTGCTCCCCGTTGCCTCCCCCAACCCCACTACCACCACCAAAGAGCTGTTGTGAAAGCTTGGAATTTTTACTTCTCAGTGATGATATTTTTATACACCAAAGCCCTGACATAGTTAAGATTTCCCTACTGTTACAGCTGGATGCAGAGAGCTATTTTTTTTGTTTGTTTTTTTAGAACTTCTTCTTTATCTTGAGTGAACAAACCTTGTGAATCCCAGCTTTAGAAGTCGTATTTTTATAACTCTACTCTGAATTCTGATCTAACACCATGTTTTCTCTTGCTGTTAGTTATTAAACGTTCAGCTGCCTAAAAGCCAGATTTATCAAGTCGCATAACACTCTGAAAACCTTCTTAGAAGTTATTCTATTTCACAAATGTGGCAAAGGACTATGGATAAAAGGGTAGCAAAGTAGCCAGAACAAGAAAAAGGATCAAGGAAGGTTGTAATAACCCACAAATTTGATAGTAAGGAACAAAGTCACCTAATTCCTCTGCCTGAAGAGTGAGCCACTGAATTTTCCATTTGTCTTTATATTTCCTCTTTATTTCTGAAGTGAAATGTAGCTTTAAGTTACTTTCTTTTTTTTTTATTGTTTTTGACAGAGAGAGAGAGAGAGAGAGAGATACAGAGACAGAGAGAACTGAACTGTGGGAAATCCCCAGTTCAGCACATGGGTCCGCACAGGCCGGGGCCAGGATTCGATCCTCGGTCCCCGGGGCTTCAAAGTGAGTGCTTAACCCACTGAGCCATCCCGGCTTCCCCTAAGTTACTTTCTGAGAGCTTAAAGTTTCCTTTTGCTTGAAGATTAGCTATGACAATGAAAAGTATACATAATATTTATTAGTTCTTTATGAGAGACCAACTGACAGACAGCCACGCACGCACACAGAGAATGAGAGAAAGAGAATGAGAGAGAGAGAGAGACAATGAGAGGAGTATACAAAAATAACAATTACTGAGATAAAAATTATGAGATATATAAATATGAAGTCACTATAATAAAATATGAGTAGAAAACATTTAACTTTGTCTAGAAAGATTAGTCAAATTAATTAATGCTGATGTTTGTGACATATAACAACCCAAATTAAACAGCTTAACACAATAAAGGTTTATTTCTTGCTCATAAAAAGAGAGAATGGATTGGGCTGGTAGTAACTCAGTGGCCCAGGCTATTTCATCTTGTGACCCTGTCATCTTGATCATATGACCTCCAAGATGACTTTTGAAATAGGAAAGAATGAGGATGAACACACAGGCTTAGAAGAGGCCACATTTCAACAATGAGAGGTCAGTCTCGTGGTCTATATGTAACTTGAAGGAATCCTGGAAATGTAGTTTTCCTAGATTCCTAGGAAGAGAAGTAGATATCAGTAATCAGGCCATGCTACGCTAGATGATTCCTTGGGTACGCTAATATTTTAGCATACCCAAGACATTGTATTTACAGCTTCCCTATAATAGGGATAGTCAAATATAGTAAAGTTCCTGAAATATAGGTGCTGAGAGCGATGCAAGAATTTAAGAGGTCCCCAAATGGCCCATGTTTAAGGAAAAACAACAAACAGCCAAATATATCTCATTTTGAACCTTGCCTAATTAGAAGAAAAACCTATATAGGTTTATAAAACAATGGATGATTAGTATAGTTTCATATCACCATTTATTTTTAGTTTTTTTTGTATCATCCTCCCTCTCCCTCCTTACCCTCTGGTAACCATTAATATCACCACCATTTCTTTTGGTTTTTTTTTTAATTTTTTTTAAATTTATTTATTTATTCATTTATTTATTTATATTTTTGACAGAGAGAGATACAGAGACAGAGAGAGAACTGAACCGGGGGAGCTCCCAGTTCAGCATATGGTTCTGCACTGGCCGGGACCAGGATCTGATCCCCGGTCCCCAGCGCTGCAAAGTCAGCGCTTAACCCACTGAACCATCCCGGCTTCCCCATTTCTTGAGGGAGCTAAATGATACATTTCTGCAAGTTATTGATACTGTTTGTTCTTCTAAAGCAGCAGTGTCCAAACTTCCATTTCCCTGGGCCACATTGGAAGAATTGCCTTGGAAATACACTAACAATAGCTGATGAGCTACAAAAAAAAAAGAAAAAAGGTCACAGAAAAACTCATAATATTTTTAAGGATGTGGGCCTCATTCAGAGCTTTCCTGGGCCACAGGTTAGATATGCCTGTAAAGCTTTTATTGTTGTCTTCAGTTCTAATTTTCAAAGTTATCTTTCAAATGTATAAACAACAGCTTTTATTTATTTATTTATTTATTTATTTATTTATTTATTATTTATTTGTTTTGACAGAGAGAGAGATACAGACACAGAGAGAGAACTAAACTGAGGGAACTCCCCAGTTCAGCATATGGGTCCACACAGGCCGGGGCCGGGATTCGATCCTCGGTCCCTGGGGCTGCAAAGTGAGCGCTTAACCCACTGAGCCATCCCAGCTTCCCCATACAACAGCTTTTAACCAGAAAGCAAAGTCTCCTGGCCAAGGCTGGCTTCATATTAAAATGCTTACTATGCTTAATATTGAAACATTTTTTTAAGATTTATTTTATTGTTTTGAGAGAAGGTAGGAGAGAGTGGGAGACAGAGAAAAGTAGGGAGGGCCCAGAGTAGTCTTCATAGTTGCATATTATTAGTTGTGACATAGTATCATTCCACACAGGTGGATGTGGGACCTCATAGGGCAGAACTGAACAAGGGGCCTCCCACATGGGGGATGAGAACCTTTGCCACTGAACCATCTGGCAATTTTCAGTTGTGCCACAGTTCAGCATATGGGTTTGCATGGTCCAGGGCTGGGAGTCAATCCCCCTACCTCATGATTGCAAGGCAAGCACTCAACCTATTTATCTACCCCATCACCCCAAAACTTTTATATCTGGTGGTCTCTATAGTTAAACTCTGGATACTAGAAAACCCACTAAGCTAGGCTATCCTCTTGTCTTCTTGGTTTTTCCTTACAACTAAGCTTATTCCAATTTTGAATCAGCACTGTCATTCTTTTGTTAGATTTAAAGCTGCACTCAGAACCCACATTTGCATGGACAATCTGATTTCTTGTCTTGTAAAGATTTTATAGTTTCCACTCTGGACTTTCATTTGCTGACTGAGATACTATTTTAAAATGAACCAATATCCTGATCAGTAGCATTGCCCCATCCAATGTAATGTATTCCCCTGATAATTTTAGTTACTGGCTTTGCCTCAATTGAATTGACAACCTTCAATACAGAAGCCAGTCAAAATTAAACCTATGTTGATCAGTAACCTTTGGATCATAGACTTAGGTCCGCTGATCATCTCTCTTAATCAATGAAGTTCTCCAGATCAATCCTCAAAGTTAGTTTGATAAGATATTACATCAAAACTGGCAGCAGCTTTTCTTAATCACTTACAAAGTTCAGTAGCTGATAACACATCTTAATTTCTGAAACTATTTGAGTACCTATAGAGCCAGCGATAACATTTAGTAATGTAAAGAATGATATCCTATTCTGGGATACTCATAGCCACATTAGAGTAATTAATATAAATATATGGGTACTACAACATTATAATCACTATATTGACTACCTACCAAGGAATAAAAGCAATCAATTATTAAGGAATATATCAAATTAATACATTATTTAATATCTCCTTTCCTCATTACAAAAACTTTTGAAAGTGCTTCTTTATTTGTGACCATTATATAATATTCTTTTTTACATTTCAATATGGCTGCCATCCTTCAACTGTAGTCTGAAAGCCTAAATGTTCTAGCTAAAGTTTCCTATAATCTCCCCAGGGACAGGACCTATGGGTGGATGAGGTGCTGAAAAATGAATATTACAATAAACTTGGAGGAAGGTAAGGCTGACCATAGACATTAGTGTCTGTATGGGCAATACAATGGAGCCAGGGACTTGTAAGAACCTGCGTACTATTTAGGAGAGTTAATAAGTTAAAAAAGGTTGTGATCCTGTATGAATCAGTAAATTGCCTTTCGCATGGCATGTCCCTTCTTCTCTGCTTTCTATTGCCCCTGGCAAACTTAGGTTGGTAAAATTTGCTGTTTATCATTTGCCCCTTTTGGCTAGGTGGGTAAATTCAGTTGTAGGAAAAGAAATAGTATGACACCTGAGCTCATTCTGGTAATCAAACTTCATTTTGTAATCTAGCTGTACTGAAAATAAAGAGATAGTGTGGAATTTTATTTGATCCTTGTATGTATGAGGGTGGGCTGATAAGTTTTGCCTCCACTGTAATATTTTTTGTTACATTAGACATATCTGGCTATAACCTTGTCTGCATAATCACATGGCATTTCTATCATTCTTTTTTAAGCTTTATTTTACTGTTTATAACAGAGACAGAGGCGAGTGGGGGAAGGTCCCGGAGCAGTCTTCATAGTTACACATCATCAGCCAGGGACATGCAGGGCAGGAACTGGGCAGGGGGCCTCCCTGATGGGAAACACAGCCCAGTTCAGCATAAGGGTCCACATGGGCAGGGGCTGGAATTCGATCCTCAGTCCCCAGGGCTGCAAAGTGAGTGCTTAACCTGCTGAGCCATCCCGGCTTCCCCCCTATCATTCTTGATCTTGCACACACAGATGCTTACATTTTTCACCCAGTGCACATGGAAATGAAAATGTTCAGATGTTTGGTTCAAACAGTGTGCTATTACTGAATTTTTCTTTTTTCTTTTTTTAAATTTGTTTTTATGTTTGAGAGAAGGTGAGAGAGACAGAGACAAAGAGAGAAGCAGGGAGGGCCCAGAACAGTCTCCATAGTTGTACACCATTAGTTATGACATGGTTTCAGGTGGATGTGGGGATTTGCAGGGCAGGAACTGAACCTGGGGCCCCCTGCATGGAAGGCAGGACCTTTTATCGCTATGCCATCAGGGTCGTTACAAGCTGTGCCACAACTTAGCACATGGGGTGGCACCGGCCCAGGCTGGGAATCTAACCCCAGACCTCGCAAATATAAGGCTCAGCTCAACTGCTGAGATATCCCAGCATCCCCCTGAATCTTAACAGCAGAAAAATTCCTCCAATTGAAATTCATAGACAAATGCAAACCATATATGGTGATCAGTGTGTTGATGTGAGTACAATAAGTTGCTGGGTAAGGGGATTCATCTGTAATGAAGAGGTGAGGTCTGCTGTGAGGAAATGGTTTCAATAACAAAATACCAATTTGTTAAAAAAAGATGAATTTTAAAAACTAGTGCAGCATTGGTGGAAGTATATTGAGGTATGTGGTTATTTTGTAGAAAAATAATAATTATGCAGCTTTTAAAATAAATGATGTGGGTCTATTTCTTTTTTTGTTTCATTAGAATATCTCCTCCCATTTGTTTTCAATTTAAGTGGAGGTGAAATTTATCAGTCCACCCTTGTATTTCTCAATTGGTTCAGAATACACTGGGTATGCTAGGCCAGAAATATTGCAAACAAGACTTAGGAACTGGCATTTTGGGTCCAATTATGTAGGGAAACTGAAGATTTTTTATTAATACAATTGCATGTTTAACAAGCACAACTCCATGAGACTATTTCTTTTCATGAGGTAGAGAACTCAAACTCTGAAATAATAAATGGGTATTGTTTTAAGCTATTAAGTTTATTTTGGCAGCAAAATAAAACTAATACATGTGGGATAGGTCCAGAAGAAGGGTCATGAAACAGGTACAAAGCACAAAAGTGAAAAACAATCTTATTTCTAATGTTCTAATTCTTAAGTGAATGGGGGAGGTAGTTCATGGTTGCTCTTTTACTGTGCTTTGTAACATATAAAACATTAGATACTTTTTTCTCTTGTATGTGTCTCCTATGGTATAAAAACAGTTTAAACTCTTACGCTGTTTCACTTATGGTTTGATAACAAAAGCAAGTTGTGGTAAATACCAATATTTTCAATTAAAACTTTCTTTTCATGAAGAAGACACATTGCACAGCACATTTTCCACAAAGTACAGGTGTGCAATTCTTTCTCAGGCTTCTTAATTTCACACCAACATTAGAAACATTAAAACATTGCTTTCCTCTCATATTTAAAAGTTTTAAAAATCCACACAATATGAATTATTTTCTTTACTTTCTTTCCTTTACATTTTTCACTTAAATGAATTGTAATTATAAAAGAAAAGGTAGATACCATTTATCACACATATTTACTGAGCACCTACTACGTGCCTGGCTTTTTGTATTTGGTGGTGACCAAAAGAAGTAAAGCTCCTGGCTATGCCTATTTAATTGTCTATAACTACAACTGAGGTGTGTATTTAATTTATATGATTGGATACTGTATTAGCTTCCTAGGGCTGCCATAATAAATTACCACAAAGTGGATGACTTATAGCAGAATTTATTTTCTCACAATTTTGGAAGCTAGAAGTATGAAATCAAGAAGAGCCACGTTCCCACCGAAGGCACTAGGGAGACAGTCTTTCGATGTTTCTTCCTGCTTCTGGATGCTGCTGCCATTCCTTGACTCAGGGCTGAACAACTCCGGTTTCTGACTCTGTCTTCCCTCTGTGTGTTTCTTATAAGGACACTTGTCACTGGATTTAGTGTCCATCTTGAGAATCCAATTATCTCATTTTCATATTCTTAATTTACTTACATCTGCAAAGACTCTTCTTTTTGTTTTTTCAAAGACAATCAAATTCACAGGTTCCAGGGTTAGATTGCAGAAATATCTTTTTGAGTGTCACTATTTAACTCACTATAAAAACTATACGTAGAAATGGTAATGATAATATATTTTCACTAGGATTACATGGCCCCTTATACTACTTTGTTGTTAAAAATATTTAAGTCACAAATAGGAATTCCCCCACCCTACCCCATATAATTATTAATGTTTAAATCAAGGAAATAATCTTTTTAATTGATTTTCAGTTTTGTTATTTATAATATTTAAAACCCTAATAAAAACATTCATCACTCTAGAAAGTCATTCTCCACCAGGGGTTGTATTAAAAACCATGTCTTCTGGGGAAGATGATTACCAAATATTTATTTTGTAAATAGGAGAGGGATTCTTCAGTTTATAATAAAAAAGATTGATATACCTATTATTTTTATAATTCCAATTGGATATCAAAACTGAAAAAAAAGAATTATACCTTGGAAGAATGGTGAAAAAAAATATAGAGCTAAAAAAACCTTTGATCGCTAATCATACCATTATAACCTCGTATTATTAATATCTATTAAATATATTCCTATGTCATAATGATTTAAATATTACAACTAAATACTTGTGATACTTGTTTTGAAAAACTGTGCAATAATTATTTGGGCTATAGTGGTGACAGTTGGCTAACTCAACACCCACCTTAAAACTCTGTGCATGTAATCTATTAAGCATGGGCTCACGCACTACTTGTGGTACTTCTGTTCTATATCTTTGCATGAATTTCTTAAAATATAATTTCTAATATGAACTTTAAAAATCAAGAATAGGGGAAGCCAGGATGGCTCAGCAGGTTAAGCACTCGCTTTGAAGCCCTGGGGACCGAGGATTGAATCCCGGCCCCTGCCTGCATGGACCCATATGCTGAACTGGGGTGTGCTTCCCGAATGCGGTGAGGCCCCCAGTTCAATTAAAAAAGAAATTAAAAATAAATAAATAAATAATAAAAATCAAGAATATATTACATATTTTTTTCCTGTTCTGAATGCTGCATACAATTTAGAAAACATATCTAACCTATTCTAAAAGAAAAAAAACAAAGAATAATAACTTTTTTTTCTTATATCAGTGATAACCATGTTTTCTTCAAGACCCACATGGACCTGTCTTTGTGGCATAAAAAGTATAGAAGGACCAATATACTGAGAAAGTCTATGGCAGTGTGTGTGTGTGTGTGTGTGTGTGTGTGTGATAGAGTTGATAGATAAGATAGAGATAGAAGAGGTTGTGATTTGAGGGTCATAAAGGTATATGGGTTCAAAAGTATGTTCTGTTTGTTACATCTTTCTTCTTAGAATTCATATATAGACTATATGACTTTAAGATTGGTATTCATCTGGTAATAGTATCTTCTTCCAGGTGGAAAACAAGCATTTCTTGGGCTAGTCCTCAAAAATTTGGATGGCTTATACTGAATAAAGACATTTAGATTATATTAGCTTTAAAGTATGTATATAACAAATATAGCATACATTGTTTTTCTTTGTCAAACACTCCTTCTATTGTGAGAGCATGCTCTGATTTCAAGGGCTGCTCCGTACCAGAAGATTTGTGCACAAAGAAAACAAATTGAAAAAACAATAATGTGCTATTTAATGAAATAAAGTATAATACAAAATGAAGTACAATACAAATTGAAATACTATACAAAAATAAAACAAAAAGTTTGGAGTGTAGTTTTAGATATCTGATGCATTTATAGTACGCTCAGGTTTGATTAACCTGTCAGACAAACTGAGAAAGTTGTTCCTTTATTCAAAGTACAGATCAAGAAGCACTCATGAGAAGGAGAATGACTCTTGAGTTCAGCAGTTTGGGTCAGGTGTCTGTTCCTATACTGCATCGTTCATATTCATGTCATCATGATGAATGAAATGTAACTGAACACTAATACTGTCTAAATCCAGCTGCAAAGAGTATGCGATC
>PVKE010022686.1:0-25356 GCA_004027555.1 Craseonycteris thonglongyai | reverse complement strand
TATGTCTTTGTTTCTTTCAGTTTTATATTCCACCTATAAGTGAGGTCATATTTTTCCTGATTCTTTCAGTCTGACTTATTTCGCTTAATAAGATGGTCTCTAGGTCCATCCATGTTGCCAGAAATGACTGTAATTTATCATTTCTCATCGCTGAGTAGTATTCCATTGTGTAAATGTACCACATCTTCTGTATCCAGTCGTCTATCGAAGGGCATTTTGGTTGTTTCCATGTTCTGGCCACTGCACAGTGCTGGGAAAATATTTATTTATTTATTTATTTTTGACAGAGTGAGAGAGAGAGAGAAAGAGAGAGACAGAGACAGAGAGAGAACTGAGCTGAGGGAGCTCCCAGTTCAGCACATGGGTCCGCACGGGCCGGGGCCGGGATTCGATCTCCAGTCCCCAGCACTGCAAAGTGAGCGCTTAACCCACTGAGCCACCCTGGCTCAGAGAAATGTTCATAAACTTTTAAAGCTTTGTTTCAAATTCAATTACTCCAATCAGGTAACATTTATGAAAAATAGTTTTATATTTTTAGAAATTATTGAATGAAAAAATAAATAGGTATTCTTAGTGACAATAAAATACACTGCTGAGAAAATGTGATTAATTTATAAATAATTAAAATACTTTCAACCATAAACTCTTTAATATGAATATGAATGTAATATATTTTGTTTACACAGATGAGTATATTGATGGCATAAAGAAAAATTCAATGGATGACATGATATTAAGAGGGAGAGACAATATGTGAAATGATCTGAAGTGATCTGAAAATGTTTGAAGACTTGATAGTCTAACAACATGAAGCTTAATCAGGAAAAATGTAAAGTCATGCCCTGTGTCTCCCCAGCCAAGCACACAAGTATAAATCAGAAGCAGAAATAAATGTGAACAAAATGGGGGATCTAACTCAAGAGTAAGATAGGTAGTCATTAATGTATTTGTTCATAAGTACATTCATTCAGTAAAGAAATATAATGTACCCATACAAAGAAGGCATTATAATGGCCTCTCAGAGTTTAATTCAGACTTTGACAAGGCTCTCCCAAAATGTTTTCTGTCAATACCCTGATCTATATTCAAACATTAGCCCACATATGGACTACAGTATTCTAGGTGCCCACATACAAAGGTGTCTTCAACAAACCAGAGCTTATTCAGAATATGTGAAAAACATGCCATAGGAAAAATGGCTAAAATGACTAAAAATGTTTAGGTTAAAGAATGGAAGATGTAGGTGTCAAAGTCACTCATCTTGTTGTAAGGAAGAGAGAATGGATTTGTCCTATCTTCACTTCCAGTTTAGAATAAATAAGAAAAGTTGCAGGAATATAGATAAAAAGTAAGTACCACACAAGGACTTCCTTCCCCCCACCTCCCTAGTTATATCTCTCTAAAATAAGATAATCCAATTTCATATAGGAGATAGGAACTCTTCTGTCAAATGAACATGTAACTCCCTAAGAAGATATGAATAATAAGAACAAAACAAAATAACAACATAACCTATTTTCTATTGGGCACTATAGTAAGGCCCTTTCAAAGTGCTTTCATATACCGTATTTTTCGCTCCATAAGACGCACCTGACCTGCCTGGACCCGTTCTCCTTCCATGCAGTCCTTGCTTTCTGATCTGGCTGCAGGCTTCCCCACAGCATCGTTAAGGTCCCCAACATGCACTCTTCTTTGCAGTATTCGCTCCATAAGATGCACACACTTTTCCCTCCACTTTTGTGTGTGTGTGTGGGGGAGTGTGTCTTATGGACCGGAAAATACGGTAAATTATTCTCAATAAATGTTCACAACTACCTACTGAGGGACACGCTGTTATTAGACAGGCAGCAAGCAGAGTAGAGCAGCTAAGAGCATGGCTTCAGGAGATAAAGTGAGTTCAGATTCGAGTTTTATTGATTACTTGCTGTAAGATCTTGATTTGAGTTCCTCATCTATACTAGACAGATGACAGTAGTATTACTGACAAAGAAGGATCATGAGGTTTAAAAATGTGTTAAAGGGAAGTAGGGATGGCTCAGTGGGTTAAGTGCTCACTTTGCAGCCCCAGGGACTGAGGATCGAAACCCTGATCCCACCCATGTGGATCCATGTGCTGAACTTGGGAGTGCCCTTTGTTTGATCCTTACTGGAATGAGACCCCAGCCCAGTTCCTGCCTTGTGCAGCCCCATGCCCACCTGTGGAATGAAACTATGTGGAAAAAACCATTGATGTGCAACTATGGAGACTGCTCTGGGCCCTCTCCCTTCTCTCTGTCTCTCTCTCTGTGTCAAAAACAATAAAAATAAATCTTTAAAAATGTGTTAAAATATTTGGGGATGCTGAGATAGGCAAAGGTTCTTGCCTCCCATGTCTGAGACTCTTGGTTTGGTTCTCATCCCCAGTGGCCCCATGTGCACCTTGTGGAATGAAACCACGTTACAACTAATGGTATACAGCTATGGAGACTGCTCTGGGCCCTCCCTCCTTCTCTCTCTCCCTTACCTTATCTCAAAAAGAAGAAAATATATTTTTAAGAAAATGTGTTAAAACATTTTAAGTGCTTAGAACACTACCTGATTCTAAGTGCTAGTGCTCCATGAATGCTACAGTGATACCTTGGTAGTCACTGTTAATTTGTTCTGGGAGAGGTGACATGTATCAAAAACGAGTACTGAACAAATTTTTCCCATAAGGAATAATAAAGTGGTACTTGTCATTAATTGGCTCCAGGAGGTGTGATGAGTACCAAACAAACGATGAGTACTGGGACAAAATTTTCATGTCAAAATGTATTGAGTACCATTCAATGAGTTTCAATGTAATCGAGTACCAAGGTATGACTGTATCCGCATCTTACAGACAAGGGAATTTAGGCATAAAGAAACAAATCACTGTGCCTCAAAGTATATGGCTAATATCTGGGGAAGGCAACAGGCTGATCTTGAAGTTTTGTAGGGTATGAATTAGGCTCAAAAGGAGAGGAATATTCCAGAGAAAATGTACAAGTGATTCACAAATGATATCATGCTACCTTATAATGAAGGTGCCAAAGTAGAAGATCAGATGCTAAAGAAACACTTTAATTCATTCAATAATTTTATTTAATTAATATTTATTAAAACTCTATTATGTATCAGGCACTGGAGGAAGAGTGTGAACAAAGCAAACATGCCCTCATGGAGATTACATTCTAGTGTTTCATGTTTCTTAGGCCGGATCCTACAAAATGTTGATAATTGGACAAGGGAAGCAATTCAGGTTTCCTGATTTTCACTTTAATGTACTACCATCCATCTAGATTGAAAACTTTGATGATCATGTCTGAATCTAAATATAAGAATGAAAACTTTGGAACACATAATGTGTGTTACATTTGTCATCTCATAATTCAAACTGGTCCTCTTCTTTCTCCAAAAATCTTTAGTCACTTCATTCTTCTACTCTCTGTCTACATTGCAGCTAATGGGTTATTTCATCTTGTCCACTCCTGCTTGAAACAAAGTTTTCACATTATCCAAAGACTATAAAGCCCAGATGCTCTTACTGTATCATAAAAAACTCTTATCTGACTCTTGCTTACTTTTCAGCCTTTTAAAAAAATTTTTATTGTTAAATTTAATGGGGTGACATTGATGGTAACAATTAGATAGTTTCCAGATGTACAAGTCCACATCACATCACCTATCCATCGCATTATGAGCTCCTCACCCAGAATTAGCTCTCCTTTCATCACCATATATCCGGTGTCCACTCCGGCTTCACCTCCCCCCCACCCCAATTCTCCCTCCCCTCCTCCTCCCCTTCCCGCAGGTAACCACCAAACTATTGAGTGTGTCTATAAGGCTGGTGCCCCCTCCCACCTCCCCTCCCCACTCTCCCTTCCCCCTCCCCTTTCTTCAGGTAACCACCAATCTATTCAGTGGGTCCACAATCAGCTTCTTTTTTTACTGTGACTTCATTCAAACTAGAGCCTCGAGGGAAACGTAACTCATTGCTGTTTTTAAAGACATCATGCTTTATTTTGCAATTTGGACTTTGCAAATGTTGTTCTGTAAGCCTGTTCACCTAATCTTTGATTGGGTGAGGTATCCTTTCTGCTGTGTTGGTATCTCTACTATAGTGCTTTACATATTATACTGAGTTCCTTGAAGCAAGGAACTAAATCTTGTTTACCTCTGTATCACCAACTCCTTCCATGGTAACTTGTACATGCTAGTGCTTCAAAACTTCCACATAAATTGAACAAAATAAACAAGCCACATTTATAACCATTTTTTTCCTCTACTTCATCTCAGTAATTCACTCCCAAGATCCCATTTAAACTCTGTCATCACAGTTTCACCAGTCATCACTGTGTCACCTCTGCAATATTAATTGCAAATTAATATTATTATTAATTATTATTAATATACCAACATCTATCACTCCTATACTTTCAGTTCATTTATTCAAGTACTCTAGAACTCCCCTGCAGAAGTTACCATATGACATATCACTAATATTGACAATTTATATTTATTCATTTATCTTTCTTTCTTTACTAACCTGAGATATATATTTGAAAAAATGGGCCCATTTTTAAAAAATATAACTTTCTATTTTTCAATTACATTTGACATTCAATATGATATTAGTTTGAGGTGTACAACATAGTACAACATAGTAATAAGATATTTATATGACTTACAAAGTCATCATTCTGATAAATCTGGTACTCATCTGAAACCATGCATCATTGTTACAATATTATTAACTGTATGCCCCATGTTGTACTTTTACATCCCCATGACTATTTTGTAACTATAAATTTGTATTTTATAATTTCTTCCCCCTTTTCACTCCTCCTCCAGTTCTCTTCCTATCAGCCTAACAAATCTAGTACCCATCTGACACCATACATAGTTATTACAATATTATTGACTATATTCCTTATGCTATACCCTACATCTCCATAACTACTCTGTAACAACTAATTTTTACTTCTTAATCTCTTTCATTTTTTTTCCACCCAAATCCCCAGCCCTCCTCCCATCTGGCAACTATCCAAAAGTTTTCTGTATCTATGAATTTGTTTCTGTTTTGTCTGTTTACCTTCTTCTTTAGTTTCCACATAAAAGTAAATCAACTTGCATCTTTCTTTTCTTGACACTCCACTCAGTACAATACACTCCATGTCTTTTGATTGGAGTTTTTAATTCATTTAAATTGAAAGTAATTTTTGATAGATATGTAGCTATTTTCCTTTTATTATTCCTAATTTTGCTTATTATTTTTCTCTTCTTAAAGAAGTCCCTCTAACATTCCTTGAAATACTGGTTTGGTGGTGACGAACATCTTTAGCGTTTACTTGTCTGGGAAGCTCTTTATTTGTCCTTCAGTTTTGAATCATAGCCTTGCTGGATATCGTAATCATGGTTTTCATCACATTTAATATTTTCTGCCACTTTTTTCAGGACTGTAAAGTTTCTGTTGATAAATCAGTTGGCAGTCTTATGGGCGCTTCCCGATAAGTTACTAGTTGCCTTTCCCTTGCTGGTTTCAGGATTCTCTCTTTCTCTTTAACGTTTGCCATTTTAATTATAATGTGTTTTGGTGTGAGCCTGTTTGGATTCATCTTGTTTGGAATTCTGTCCTTGCAGGGTTTGTATGTTTATTTTCTTTGCTATGTTAGGGTCATTTTCAGTCATTGTCTCTTCAAATAGGTTCTCAATTTCTTGCTGTTTCTGTTTTACTTCTGTTACTTCAATGATGTGAATGTTGTTATGCTTGATGTCCCAGAGGAATCTTAAACTATCCTCATTTTTTGAATTTTTTTTTCTTTTTATTGTTCTGATTGGGTGTTTTCTGCTACCCTTTCTTCCAAATCACTGATTTAAGCCTCTACTTTATTTAGTCTGGTGATTCCTTCTATCACATTCTTTTCAGTTATTGTATACTTTGTTTATGCCTTTTTTATTATTTTTTATTTTTATTTTATTTTATTTTTTAATGTTAAATTTATTGGGGTGACATTGATTGGTAACAATTAGATAGTTTCCAGATGTACAAGTATGCCTTTTTAATGGTTTCTATGTCCTTCTTTGTTTCCTATCTCTGTTGAAGTTTCCACCAAGTTCCCTGAGCACTCTTATAACTATTATTTTGAGCTATGTCTATAATATGTTGTTTGCTTCCATCTTGTTTAGTTTTTATTGTGGAAGTTTCTGCTATTCTTTAGTTTAGGACATAGTTCTTTGTTTTCTCATTCTGAATGCTTCTCTGTGTTTGTTTCTGTTTATTAGGTAGATCTGCTTCATTTAACAGTATTACTGAATAGTCTTATGTAGTAGGTGCCCTGGTACAGTCTCCTTGGTGACCTGTCACTGAGTGCTCTTACAGACACTTGTTTGGTGCCAGTGCTGTGCCTGAAGTTACTCAGCAAGTGTCTCAGAGAACACTGAAGCCAGTCAGCACCACCTGGGGCCTGTGCACCACTATGATAGTTTTCCAAGGAATAGGCTGATCAGATGTCCCATGTTAAATGGGACAGAAAATAATGGTATTATCCCATTTAACATGGGACATCTAGTCAACCTACTGAGAAATATTATAATGTGGGTGGGGCTTGCTGAGTAACTTCACCAAAGAAGTTTCTCTGGCATTGGGGGAGTTAGGTAGGGTGAGGCCCCAGTGAGTCAGCAGGGTGGAGTAAGCAGAGCTCACCAGATCAGTCAGGTTCAGATCTGGCTGTGTAGAGGTGGGTGTAACAACAGGAAAGATATCTCTTACCAGCTGGCTGCATGTGAGGAGGACCTAACTCAGGAAAAGTGTGACTGTCCTCAACCCTTGCCCCAAAGACACATACCACAGTCTGTCCTCTTGTACACCTCCAATGCCCTCTGACTCCCTGAGTTGCCATCTCTCTGCTGGAGCACAAGGTGAGTGCCCACACATGACCGAGTTTGTGCATGGGTACTTTCAGAGGACATCTGGGTTTCCTACAGCCATTTTTTCCCATTTAGATGTTTGGAATCCCCACTATTTTTCACAGTCAGATGTTGTGACTCTGCTTTCCAGCACCAGTACTCTAAACTTAGGGACATGGTATAGGGCTGGGGTCTCTCACTCCTCCAGGGGGAACCTGTGGCCAAGATATCCCTCCTGATTTTTTTCTCGCCACACAGAGGTTTAGGCCCAGACTGATTTACATCTCTGCTCCTCCTACCAGTCTCAGCGTGGCCCCTTCTTTGTTTCCTTAGTTATAAAACTTCCATTCAGTTAGACTTTAGATGGTTCTCTAGGTTGGTGTTCTATAATTTAGTTACAGTTTTAATGTGTTCACGGGACAAAGCAGGCACAATGTTTATCTACTCCACCATCTTGGATCCTCTCAGGGCTCATTTTAAATTCATGACAAATACCTGAAATGGGGACTACATGCTGCCAGGCAACCCTATTACTTTTTCACAAGAAGTTACTTTTCCTGTCTCTCAGAAGATTTCATAGTTCTTCAATCTTATCAAAAAAATCCTCCTCTTACCCCAACTCATATCTTATCCTATTGTTCACTGAAACAGACAAATAAGCAGAGATGGATTTACTGAAAAGGTAATTAAGTTTAATTAACTTTAGGCCTCTCACATTAATGGTGAGAAAAATTTGCAAAGGAATATATTTTAAAGACAAGTGGTTAAGAGTGCTGTCATTTGCTTCTTCATTTATACTTCCTTGGGCACAAGGTGACACATTTGGGGTCTGGCTTAGTTGAAGTTGAGTGGAGGATACATTTAGTTTAGATTTAGTACAATATATCTACATGTGTTGTATTCACTTCTGTGGTTCTCTATTGCTAACCACCTCTGGTCCTTCCAAATTTGTGTACTCTTCCTGCCCATTTGAACTCTAGATCACATCTCTTCTAGTCTTTTCAGGGATCCAGGTCTGGAGTTATCTGCTTTTCACACACATCAATCTCTGTTTCTACCAGGACACCTCCAGTAGCATACAAACATGCTTTAGTTTCTCTCATCATTAAAAAAGACACTATTTTCATTGCCTTGACAGTTACTTTTTCATTTGTTTGCTCTTTTCCACAGACACTTTAGAAAAAGTTGGGGCACTATTTATCTCTGGTTTCTTACTTCCCATTCACCCTTCAAGCCACTCTGATGTGTCGACGAAAACTGTTCTGATAAATGTCATCTTCACCTCCATTTTGACACTAGGTACCCTAAGATACAGCTATATAATTTAAGGAAGAAAAAACAATATTCAATGTAGAAATGATAAACTTACATTAAAGCCCAACTGACTAAAGAAAATTTTATGGTTCTAAGTATTTTCAAGATAGAGAAGAAAATATGTAGTTGGCAATGAAATTTTAAATTCTGAAATTTTAGGTGATGTATGGGTGTTTATAAGTGTAAATTATAATTGTAGTAAACTATATACTTTCTGTGCTATACTCAATTCTCTCTTATTAACATCTGAAATGTTGAAAACACATACATGCACTTTTAGATACACCATATTTTATAATTTACACATTCCTATGAGCTCATCTCTGAAAATATCTAAAACTGTTTATTTACTCTGTATCAAATAAGTATCTTTTCCAGTATAGATATTTCACTGAACAAAAAAAAACAAATCTGAGTCACTATTTTTTATTGACTGATATTAGTCAACCTTCTAAGGTGGATTAATTCACAATAACAGTGAAAAATGTTTTTAATAAAACTGCTAAGATGTACATAAGAATCTCTGTGTAGCATTAGTCTTATTTTCTATAGATACTAGAAAAATTTTCTTTCTGTTATGACTTGATAACATTATTGGATTTTACTTATTTAACACAGCAAAAGTTAGTTCATCTGGCAAATGGAAAACCTGAAATCTCTTCAAACTGTTAGTTCCACACTCACTAATGTGAACTTTGGGAATAGGACTTATATCTCTGGATCTCTAACACATAGCAGTGTGTCTGTTGCAAAAATAACAGCAATGATCCTTGAAAGTCATAAAGATTTAGTGCAAAACTAAAGTATGTCCTGAATCATGAGACTATTTCTATTCAGAATAATTTCAATGTATTTCAGTATTTGAAGTATTAAAAAATTAATAATCAATATCTGGTACATAAGATAATAAGTTTTTTATTAAACTGTATAATGCCTAATTACCTGATCAGAAAAAAAACAACCCAGAAAAATCAATGTCACCAATGTGCTAAATAGTAAGAGCTCAATCAAATAAGAAATTGAAACTGCCAGATAGATCTGCATACATTATCTTTTATGCCTAAAAGTCAAAACTGATAAAGCAAATCATTATGCCTTGTTAGAATTAAACTTGTTAGAAAGTTTTAGTGGAAGTGAGGACCTACATGAAAGATTATAAATCTTTCCATGTGAAGACCATTTTGTTATGTGTTTGGTAGCAAGAGTAGCTCAATAGTGGCTGGCAAGAACAGAGAAAGACAAGACTCATTTATATTTTGGTCCCAAAGTCATCCTGTCTTTGATTTGTGAAAGTGCTAAAAATGAATCATCACCATTGTATTCCCCACTACCTAGCCAATTGGATCCTTAATCATTTTTGTTAAATTAAAATAAAAGATTATATTATAGAACTTAATTTTGTCATGAAGTGGAAACCCTTGTTCGCAACTTCACTTTACCCACCCCATCGTAATGTTATGTACATCAATAAAATTTTGTGCATTACACATCAAGGGCTTTTAAACTGAATTTTGAATGACATAACTATTTTTAAACACTATTAGAGCACAACAGGTTATTTTAATTAGAATTTGTTAATTTTGCACATTTTTTAAATAGATTTATTTTTATTGGTTTTTGACAGAGAGAGACAGACAGAGAGAAGGGGGAGGGCCCAGAGTAGTCTCCATAGTTGACACCATCAGTTTTCCATATAGTTTCACTTCACAGGTGGGCATGGGGCTGTGCAGGGCAGGAACTGGGCCACGAGCCTCCCGTGTAGGCCCCGGCAAGAACTAAACTGGAGGCACACCGCAGTTCAGCATATGGGTCCACATGGGCCAGAGCTGGGATTCGATCCCTGGACTCTGGGGCTGCAAAGTGAGCACTTAACCCACTGAGCCATCCCAGCTTCCCAATTTTATCATTACTTAATATATTATAGTTTGTTTTATTTATTACTCCTGAATATCTCATCTTCTACTTTTATAATACATTCTAATATTTACTCCAGTTATACATTTAGTCTCAATTAAGGATCAGATCGGAACCTAAATGGTATAAGTATTGCTGAATATTTATTATATCTGTCTTATATCCCACAAAATGGTAAGGAAAATACATAAAGTTCTCCAACATCTATCTCTAAAGCTGAGTACTCTAGTACTTGTTATCTAAATAATAATATTATTATCCAAACCTACCAACTTACAGTCCTTCTCATTTTAGTATTAAAACTTATACTATTAATCTGTAAACATTCTAACTGGCCACTTCTGAAAATTTACAAGTATTTACCAAGCACCAAGCTCATGTCCAGGATTGTGTTATGGAATGTAGGTTCATGAGTACATTCAGGAGAGAAAACTTAAGAGTATTACAATATGATCTCAAACAAAATGTAGATACAGTTTAAAGAAGAGAGATATTGGATCCAGAGCTAAAAGTGTGGTAAAAATTAAAGTAGTGTACAAGGACAAAAAAAACCCAAAATGATTTTAGGAAAATATTAGTTTACCTGAGAGAATAAAGTCAATTACTTTTTTAGTCAGATCATAATATCTCATTGTTTCCACATTTGCTTTAGAGCTCTTTAAAAATCTCAGCATGCAAACATACAATGCAATATACAGATGATGTTATAGAATTATATAATTGAAATGTATATAATTTACTAACCAGTGTCATCCCAATAAATTTAATAAATCTCAGCTTTATTTTTCTTTGCACAAATTGTCATGTGAACTATACTAATATATATATTATATATAATATATATATATATATTAGAACTATATTGACACATTAATATGCCCTGGCAAACAGCTCCTTCAACTCATACAAAACTAATAATATATATATATAAAATATTATATATATAATAAATAAATATATATATAATAAAAAATATATATATAATAAAAAATATATATAATTAGTTTTATATGATTTACATGAGCTGTTTGCCAGGGCACATTAATGTGTCAGTATAGTTCTACATCAGTACATCTAAATTATTCTTATGATACTCTGTTGATTCCTTTATTAACCCCCATATGAGGGCTAATTGCCATTGTGTAATTTAGCAAAATTATATTTATTAGTGCAATCTACAAAGAAGATCAAGTTTATATAATTTGAAATTACATGCTCAATTGTTTTGCTTGTCACTGTAAAATATTTGGTATGTTAAATCAGACAAAATTTTCTTTTATATTACAAATGAGCAATGCATTTTGAGGTTGTAACTCAAGTCAATTTGTATTGCATTAACTTTAAATGAAATATTTCCTTATATATACAACCTTGTCTAATATTTATAATTCCAGAACTCCCAACCAGTCGTCTTTACATACTTTCACCTCACCTACCTAGCTTCCCCTCCACATTTTGTGATTCCCTCTCAATTTGTATTGCAGTTACTGTGCACTCATCACGCTCCTTCCTGTTCCCGTTTGCACCTAAAGTTCCCTTCCTCTTTCTCTTTGCCCAGTTAATTTTCACTCATTCTTTAGATTTCAATTCAAGATCACTAATTCAGAAAAGTATTTGGATGACCAAACTTCATTAGAGGCTCCTTAATACTTGTCTTGGCTAGAAGTTTACATTTCTGACTGTACTTGATTAATATTTGTTTTTCTCACTAGATTATAAACTCCTTGAGGGGAAAGCCTATCTCAGTTTTCACATTTTTTTTTTTTTTTGTGTACTGAAAGCCTGACAAAGTGATCAATAAATGTAATTATTTATCCAACAGATATTGACCACTTAACATATATAAAACATGGAGCTGAGTGTGGGGTAATATAACAGTGAATAAAACAAAGTCTTAGAGATACATTTATTCATCCAAGAGTTGACTGAATAAATTATTTGTTTATATTAATCACCACATATAAACCTCTCTTCCAGGTAAGAATAAATCTTACTATTTGTATCATGTACATGGTGCTTTACCATTAACATTTTATGTACAGAGTTTCGCACGTAGTAGATTTCTAATAACAATTTGACATATTGATGAATGAACTAATGTCCAAGTAGATTAATTATAGATGTATAGGTTGATGTTGGCTATGTCATGAGACCAAAGGAATGTATTTTATCTGCAAATTAATACCGTTTTGGTAACAAGTTAATCTTTTGTGCATTTGAGTAGAGAGTACTTTTTTAAAAAGTTCTGCTTTATCCTTATTATGGTTATTTAATATTCAAATTCACATTAGCAAGTCAATAAGAATTTTGCTAAAAATGAGAATTCCTACCAACATGACATAAAAAAAAGTTGCCTAGACTTCAACTTCTAACATATGCTTTGGTTTATTTTTTTCTTTTTCATATGGAGTTCTGAACAGATGTTTGGGCAGGTTAATTCTGTACTAAATCTTGTACTTCTACACGTGCCATGGAGGTGGATGCTCGCCAAGTCAGCACTGGGGCTCCCTTGTTGATCATTAATCACATCAAAACCACTTATTTTTGCTTTTATTAAATTAAAATGAAAATGAGAGTTCTGTTTACAAAGGTTTATTTTATACAGCAGGGAGGCGGCCTCATCTCTCATTCCTCTGCTACAAGAACCTTTGCTCTTGTTAAACTAATCTAATCATCAACCCTCAGCATGCTTGCATTTTCCCATTTCACTCTCCTGTCATGATGCTCTCTCCCCATTCCCCACCTTAACCAAAGCAAACTCATTCTTCAAGGCCCAGCAAGTCCTGTGCCTTAGGGAAAGCTTTTTAAAATTACACAAGTCATTAGTCATCCCATTAACATATATTAAGTCCACAATATTTGTGAATCTACTATGCTCAAATAGCTATGCCATACACTTAGTGGAAACATAAAGATTAGGTAGTCATTTGTCTTTTTTTATATTATTTTTTTATAATGCTATAGTTGAAGAGAGAAAAATACCAAGTGTTCATTCAACAAATACTTATTAACTGGTGACCATTTTTAAATTTACCATGAATAAAAATCATCTGGGCAATTTAAAAAATGTAGATACTTTGATTCCATATAAAACCCACTGAATCAGAATTTCTAAATTTCTAAGAGTATGACCCAGAAATCCAAAATTTTAACAAGTGTTGATAGTAATTTAAGGATGCTTCCTTAATATACACTGCTTGGAAACAGGGTAACTAAGATAAATGCACAGATTCTCTGCCCTCAAGGATCTCACGTCCTAGTTAGGGTTGGTAATTAATCACAATAAAAATCAAATATTATATAATTATTACATTAAAAATAGAATAGGCTTGTGAGATGGTTTCAGGGACCATAAAGGAAGGAAAGAGTCAACAGTACTGAATGCACTAAAATTACAAGTTAGCTTTATGAAGTTTCAAGAGATTCAAATCCCTTTATGGCCAAGATTAACCAAGCAGTAGGGGAGGGAGAAGGGAAGATTGTGTGCTGTGATTATGCACCTATATGGATAAGGACAACTATGACATAAGGAAAGAAATGGGTGTGGTGGAGATCTCTTTATAGAGGGACTTATAGTAAGGGAAGATCATTTATAGATAGTAACATCAGAGATTTTTGAGGAGTTGCCGTATTTGTGCTGGGCCTTGAGGAAGGAACCGTAAGATTTACAAACTATAATACAGTATAGAGATAAGGATGAGGGAAAGCAAGGATATTCCAGAAGGGAGCATCAGCACAGACAAGGACACAAAAGCAGAAACACAAGTTGCATGTAGGGTGAACAGTAGCACAATTTGGCTTATGAAGGATAATTTTTTTTTCTTTCTTACAGTTGTGCATTAGGAAACCATTTCAGACATGTAAACTGAACCAGATCTTAGAAGACCTTGCAAACTAGACCTCAAAGTAGCACTTAATCCTTAGACAACTCATTTGGCATGTACATTTTTTTATACCTTGTTTTCCCACCAAACTCATACTTTTTTCCAAGGCACAGGCACATATCACATGATTTTATAAGTTCCCCAGAATGTAGTGCAGTGCTTGGCATACAGCAGGAATTCAAAAAATTTCTGTTCACTAAGACAGATTGTTTTTGTTCTCAAAAGGAGGGCTTCCATATTGTACAGGAGGACCACTGGGGTTTTCTTTGTTCTGTTGGCATCATGTTAAGTATATGAGAAGATTGACAATCACAGAGGTCATGCTGTGATTATGTTGGAGGTGTCTAAAAATGAATAATACAATGCCCATTGGAAACATTACTACAAATACTTACATTTTTTTTTCATTTTCTGCACATTAACTATAAATATTTTCTTAAATTTGTATTTCTGTATTATATTTCATTTTTATAACATAATATAAAAAGCTGTACCTGCACTAGAAAGAAACAAACAGGAACTACTCTGTAAAATCAATTGTTTGAAAATTTAAAAAGAAATGATTGATTGATGTTCAGTAACAATTCAGGTTGTGTTATTGCTCACAACTCCCTTCCCTTCTGATTTTATACATTTTTTTTCTATCATTATCCCTTGCCATAGGTTCAACTATGCCAGTGACTTTCAAATGTTTATCTCTAGCTTAGATACATTTAATAACTTCCAGATCTGTATTTGTAGTTCTTAGGAATTTACATCTGTATGTTCCAAAGATAATAAAACTCAATTGTGCTCAGAACTTCCATTTTCTCTTATTAAACTTCCTCCTCTTCCTAAGTTTCTCTTATTTCAATGAATATAATAACATTACTCATTAAATCATCCAAATTACAACTAAAGTAAAATACTTGATTGTTTCTCCCCTTTCCACACCCCTTTTCTTTCTGTAGGTTCTTTTCCTTCCTTCCCTCCGTTCCTCCCTCCCTCCCTCCTTCCCTCCCTCCCTCCTCCCTCCCTTTCTTTCTTCCTTTTTCTTTTCTTGTTAAATTTATTGAGGTGACATTGGCTGGTACCGATTATGTAGTTTCTAGGTGTATCATTCTACATTACATTGTCTATGCATTGCATTATGTGGTCACCACCCGGAATGAGCTCTCTTTACATCACCATATATTTGATGCTCCCTTCCTACTCACCCCTCCCCACTCTCCCACCTACCTTCCCCTTCACCCTCAGGTAACCATTAAAGTATTGACTGTGTTCGTGAGTTTTTGTTTCTTTGTTACATTAAGTTTTATATTCCACTTATAAGTGAGGTCATATGTTTCTTGATTCTTTCAGCATGGCTTCCTTTGCTTAATATGATGGTTTCAAGGTCCATCCATGTTGTCAAAATTGGTTGTATTTCACCTTTTCTTATTGCTGAGTAGTATTCCATTGTGTAAATGTACCACAACTTTATCCAGTCATCTATCAAAGGACATTTTGGTTGTTTCCACAACTTGGCCACCATGAACAGTGCTTTGACAAACTTTGGGGTACATATATCTTTGTGAATTAAGATTTTCAAGTTTTTTGGGTAGATATCAAGATGAGGGATTGCTGGGTCATATGTCAATTCCTTTCCTAGTTTTATGAGGAATCTCCATACTACTTTTCATAGTGTCTGTACCAATTTACATTCCCACCAGTAGTGTATAAGGGTTTCTTTTTCTCCACAGCCTCTCCAGCAGTTGTTATTTCTTATCTTATTGATTATAGCCATTCTAACAAGTGCAAGGTGGTATCTCATTGTTGTTTTTATTTGCATCTCCCTAATTGCTAGTGATGTTGAACATTTTTCCATGTATCTGTTGGCCATTTGTATGTCTTCAGGGAAGAAGTGTCTGTTTAGGTCTTCTGCCCATGTTTTAATTGGATCATTATTTTATTTTTGTTGAGTTTTATGAATTCTTTTTATATTTTAGATATTGGCCCCTTACCAGAGGCATTATTTGCAAATATTTTCTCCCATTTGGTTGGTTTCCTTTTTACTTTTTTGGTGGTGCCCTTTGCTGTGTAGAAGCTTTTTAGTTTGACATAGTCCCATTCATTTATTTTTGCTTTTATTTCCTTGCCTTTGGGGTCAAGTTCATAAAGTTGTCTTTGAGTCCAAGTTCTATAAGTTTAGTAACAATGCTTTCTTCTATGTACTTCATTGTTTCGGGTCTTATGTGGAAGTCTTTAATTCACTTGGAGTTAAGTTTGGTATATGGTGACAGTTCACAGTCCAGACTCATTCTTTGGCATGTGGTTTTCCAATTTTCTCCATTGTAAATTTTTTGCTCCTTTGTCAAAAATTATCTGTCCATATATTTTTGGATATATTTCTGGGTTTTCAATTTTGTTCCACTGGTCTGTATGTCTGCTTTTCTGCCAATGCCAAGCTGCTTTGATTACTGACAGTTTGCAGTATAGACTGAAATCAGGGAGATGCCTCCAGCCTTATTCTTATTTTCATAGGATTGCTTTGGCGATTTGGGGTCTTTTTTGGTTCCATGTGAATCCGATGGTTTTTTTAAATGTATTTCTTGAAAGAATGTTTGTGGGACTTTTTTTTAAAGATTTATTTTTATTTATTTTTATTTTTTCACAGAGTCAGAGAGAGAGAGAGAGAGAGAGAGAGAGAAAGACAGACAGAGACAGACAGAGAGAAGGGGGAAGGCCTAGAGCAGTCTCCATAGTTGTACGTCATCAGTTTTTCAACATGGTTTTGCTCCACACAGGTGGACAGGGGCTGCACAGGGCAGGAACTGGGCTGGGGGCCTCACACATGGGAGGCATGGCCCCTTGAACCAGGGTCCGAACCGGGGGACCAAGAACCGAACTGAGTGCCTCCCGCATGGGAAGCACACCTCAGTTCAGCATATGGGTCCACACGGGCTGTGGCTGGGGCCAGGATTCGATCCTCGGTCCCTGGGGCTTCAAAGTGAGCACTTAACCTGCTGAGCCATCCTGGCTTCCCCTGTTTGTGGGATTTTGATGGGAATTGCATTAAATTTGTATATTGCTTTGGGTAATATGGCCATTTTAAATAGGTACCGTATTTTCTGGCATATAAGACGACCGGGCGTATAAGACGACCCCCTAATTTTACAGTTAAAACATAGGTTTAGGCCTATATTCGCTGTATAAGACTACAGCCAGTCTTATACGCCAGAAAATACGGTATGTTGATTTTTCCAACCCATGAACACTGAATATCTTTCCATTTCTTTGTGTCTTCTTTAATTTCTTTTAGTAGTGTCTTATAGTTTGCCATGTATTAATCATTCACATTCTTTGTTAAGTTTACTCCTAAAAGTTCTTTATTTCTTCAGTCCATTTTTTTTTTGGTCTTCATTTCTTAGTTTTGGCTAAATAATGTGTCTGAAAATATTATATTAATAGTAACTTTCAATTATCACTGTTTTTAATTTCTTCTTATTAAAGTTCCAGCTCCTATCAAAATTTCAGATACATAGTAGGTTATCAATAAAAATTGTTGATTGAGTGATTAATTTATCCTTTTTATAAGAGGTACATTGTAAAATGTAGATTTGAATAGTATATTAATCTCTTGATTAAAAATTTTCAGACTTTCTGCCATTAATTAAATACAAAATTCTTAGAATGACATTCAAGACTCTAAATCTCTTGTTTCAGTTCATTTTTCTAATCTCACTTTCCTTTATCCTATTAAAGAATCTATACTCAGCCATATCTAACCACTTCAAGCTCTCCAAGCCTACCCTTCTGTTTCATCTTTCTATAACTTCCATGAGCTAGCTGTTCATTCTCCCTTACTTACCTTTCAAGTTTTTCCATACCTTGAACCTTTCTGTCTTTCCTCTCAAAAGTCACTCTTCAGGTCTCTTATTTTATTATCTATATCTATATCTATATCATCTATATCTATCTATCATCATTATCTATCATCTATCAATTATCTATTATATCTATCTATATCACAATTATCATGATCATCTATTCATCCACCTTTTATTTGTTAATTGTGGTGATATCAATTGTATAACTCCTATTAGACTTGAATTCCGGAAAGGTAAAATGGATGTTTTATTCATCCGCAGTGCTTTCAGAGTAACATAGTGTAAACATATGGTGATAATCAGCAAGTTGATTCACAAATCAAAATGGCTTTATTGCTCATCTCTCTCTAAGTTCAACTAAAACGACAAGACAAAAACAAAACCGGAAAAAAAAAACACCAAAGGGAAAAATGCTACAGCTAGTAAATAAGAAAGGGTAAAACTAATAAGCCAGAAACTTAGAGAATTTTATAAAAAATACAAAGTAGAGTCAATTATTTATTTTTTTAAATTCAATGTCAATCACATGTGACTTAATACTACAAACAAAATGGGGTCCCTTTAGGAAGCCAGAATTGCTTGGTTTCTCTAACGAGTTCCAAAAGTTTGTGTAAATTAGTACTAATGTTTTACAGAGAAAAAATTTGTGGTATCTATTAAAATAAAATATGCACACCTAATGACCCAGCAATTCTATCTCAAAGAAGCCATTCTTTGCAAATATTTGCAAGTATGTGTCAAACAGTGGTCATTTTATCATTAAAATAGCAAAATATTGGAAAAAGCAGATGTCTATCAATTGACTATACGTTAAATAAATAATATGATGCCCACCATAGGAAATCATTTATAATTTTTTAAAAGAATAAAAGATATACATGTCTATGATGTATTTTTAAGTGTAAAAATGCATATAAATGTACACTTTGTAAATACACAGAAGAAAACAGTACTGGGAGGTTGCTAATGGGGATATTTCTCATTTCCTTTTTATACTTCTATATTACAATCACTTTTATAACTAAAGAGCAATATAAACAGTTTAACAATGAAGACAAAGGAAACTTCCAGACTTGAAATAGCAGGGTGGGAGCAAAACAGGCCATAGTTAGTCCATAAGGAATAACTGAAGGACTTCTAGGGAATCAGGAATTAGCACTTACAGTTATTTCACTATCCGAGATTATTCACTAAAGATCTGCTTCTAATTGGCTTCTGACATGAGTGGTAAAGTCAGACAGAGCAGGAGGCATTGTTCCAGCTAACTCTGGGTTAGCACAACCAAAATAGCAGTAGAATTCTAAAATGTATTTGCCCTCATTAGTAATTCTTCCTTCACATCTAGCCTGTAAGTAGAGCTTTAGTCCCTAAGAATTCCTGACAATGGCTAGAACATTATGGGTGAAAAAACACTCCTCAGACTTTGGAACCCAATCAAAGTGTCTCACTATAGGTAGCTGTTTACAGCATTGATTATCCAGGCATGGGTAGCAGACCTGAACTGGAGGTTTGGTGCCTAAAGAAGGACCCTCTACTGCCATCCACCTTTCTTGAAGGCCCCAAATTATACCTGCTTGTCCATCTACTTGCTTGCTCATTCATCATAACCAATATGTAGTATTCCACTTGGGGACCCAGGAAGAATAAAGTAGGGGAAGAAAAACAGAACTGTATGGCATAGAATTATTTTTCAGTTGGAGAGGTTCAGCTCTACAGTTATCTCTGGAGAGGCCAATAAATCTGGCACTGACTCTTGGCTCACATGGGGTCAGTGGGCTAATTAAGGATTTATAATGTTCTACTTTGAGTTTGAAACTCCTCAGGTGGCACCCAGGCTGCTTGTTTATTGGGAATATTACCTCGCATCACCAGTTAAATAGTTTGGCTTGGCTATGTGTATAAAAGGCATGAAAGATCCCACTGAAAACTTTTAAGGAGTCCTCCAGAGACTAAGATTTATCATACAAATCTTGGTAGTTTTATCCAGAGAAGAAGCATATCCTTGTGTGAATAAAAGGACCATGAGAAGCTGTACACGGAGGCTTCTTAGCCTCTGATGGTTGCCTGTATTTTCTTCTGATCGCTCTACTTTACCATTTGCATTTATTGAAAGCCTTATGTGAATATCCTCTTTGGAGTCTTACCAGTATTTCCCAATTATCCAGCACGCTGTAGTCGTGTTGTAACTTTTGCAAGAACAATCAAGAAATTATGCCTCTATTTGCTTTTGTTACTTCATAACAAATAACTAAAAACTTAGCTTAAACCACCACTCAGTAGTTCAGATTTCTATAGGTCAAAAGTAAGGACATGGTGTGATTATGTTCTCTGCTTAGGGTGTTAAAATGCCAAAATTGTGGTATTGGATAGACTGCATTATTGCCTGGAGGTTGAAATTCTCTTGCAAGATAATGTGGCTGTGGCAAGATTCAGTTCCTTAAGGTTGTAGGGAGGAGGTCCTAGCTTACTATCAGGTATTTCTGTGCTGGGGTCACTCACAGGTCCTACAGGTCAGCTACATTCATTGAAATATGGTTCTTTCCATGAGCCCTCCCACACTTACAATCTCTTACATTAAAAAGAGTCCATTACCTTTTATGGGATAACCTACTTACGTGAGATTCACCCAGGATAATCTCTCTATTTAAGGTCAGCTGACTTGGGACTTGAATTGCATCTGCAAAATCATTTCACTACAGCACTTACATTAGTGTTTGATTGAAAAACTGGGAAAGGACATCTGTATTTTAGTGTTACAGATCTTGCAGGCAATCTTAGAATTCTGATTTCTACAACAGGCTCCAAATGTTGAGCTTGTTAATACAGATCATGAAATTATATTCTGTGGAACCATAGGAAGTAGAAGGAGGCTGTTGGATATTCCTCCCTTATTTTATAAGAATGGTTCTACTTGTATCTATTATACAGAATTATAGCCTGTATAAACTGTTGCTGCTATATTTTGTTTATACTCTTTCATTTGTTAATCACATCTAGTTAAATAGTTTTAAATTATACCTACATACTTATATTTATTAAAAGTATTTATCTGTACTTGTACCCAAACTCATAGTTAATGGCCTTATTGACAGACATTTCCACTTAGACATGTAATAGGTATATCAAACTTAAGATTATAGCACAGAACTCTTAATATTTCTCATTAAAACTACATCACCCGTCCCCAGAATCTCTAGTTGGTCTGATTGGTAAAGGTCATCCCTTGTATGAAGTCAGTCTGTAAAAAATTGGTTTGGGGAAGCTGGGATGGCTCAATGGGTTACTGTAAGTGCTCATTTTGCAGCGCCAGGGACCGAGGATCGAATTTTGGCCCCAGGCCGTGCGGACCCATATGCTGAACTGGGGAGTTCCCCAGTTCAGTTCTCTCTTTGTCTCTGTATCTCTCTCTCTCTCTCAAACATAAATAAATAAATAATATTTAAAAAATTGGTTAAATGTGTTTTAAATGAGCATACAAGGGAAGCAGAGAGGGCTCAGCCAGTTGAACACTTGCATTGCAGCCCCATGGTCCAAGGATCTAGTCCCAGTCCTGGATCCAGCCGTGTTGACTCATATGCTGAACTGTGGTGTGCTTCCCACCTCAGTTTGATTCCCGCCTCAGCGAGCCTCTCAAGTGGGAGGACCCCAGCTCATGGGGGTGGGACTCCCATGCAGGAGGCCCCCTCCCTGGTTCCTGCCCTGCATGGCCCTGCACCCATGTGTGGAATGACACTATGTCAAAAATGAATGATGTAAAACTATTGAGACTGCTCTGGGCCTTCCCCCTTCCCTCTGTCAAAAAACAAAACAAAACAAAACAAAACAAAACAAAACAAAACAAAACAAAACTTTAAATGAGCATACACCAAAGCAAAGTGTCACAGAACATTAAGAAATAAGGAAATAAGGCCCAAGGAAAGGAACAAAATAAATCTTTAAAAATGAATGCTAAAGCAATGGAAGCATATGAATTACCTGAAAAAGAATTTAAAATAAGACACATGAGGGAAATGAGAAATGAATAAAAGCACAGCAGTATATAAAAATAATGAAAATAAAGGACAACATCCAGAGGAAAAGGACAAGAGAGCTATAAATCAGACACAAAATATTTAACAAAATGGTAATATTATTTCTCATTAATAATTCCTTTAAATGTAAATGAATTAAAGTAACCAATCAAAAGGCATAAAGGCTTGTCTATTTTTTCATAAGAATGGTATAAAGAAAAAGAAAAAGAAAAATCCAACTACAAGATGTCTGCAAGAGACTCACTTTAAATTGAACAACACACATTGCTGAAAATGAAAAGATGAGAAAGATATCCCATGAAAATGGTAACCAAAACAGAATAAGGAAAGCCATACTTACAGGAAACAAAATAGGCTTTAAATTAAATACTGTCAAGAGACAAGGAAACTACACAACAATAAAATGGTCAATTAATCAAGAAGATAAAATAACTATAAACATACATACACCCAACACTAGATAATCCTAGTGTAAAAAGCAAACATTGAAAGAATTGAATAGAGAAATAAACAAAAACATACAAGTAGTAAAGGATTTTAAAACACCACGTTCACTAATGGATGTAACATCCAGAGAAGAGATTTCAGGTAAAGTTTTAAAGATATGGCCTGGTTTCTACTTGCTGATTATAGTAAATGTAATAAGAAAGAGATAAATTGAGAGAACTGTTAAGTAAAATATAATCAGGACTTGATTTGAGAAATTTTCATTTTTTCAGATTACAAAAGATGTTGACATTGGGAGATTTAAACATACTGTCAGGAAAGTGTATTCTGGAAGAAAAGTCAAGGGTGTACCTAGGCAATTTTTTGCTAGTGCCTTGTACAGATCAAAAGGTCAGAGTATCCATTCATTCATAGAAAGGGCTCTGAAGAGATTGGCTGTCTCATGGAACCTATCAGACATTTAAGAAGAAGGCATGAATAGATATGATATTATCCAGGAAAGATCTGTGGAGGAATCTCTTGTGTAATGGAGAAATCCTTAAGATGTACATGGGAGACCCACAATACTCTTAAGACTGCTGTATCATCAGAAGCATTACCAGCATAGACTGAGAGGGGCAGAGAGAGGACAAAACAAAAGAAGATTGCCAGAGTCATAAAGTTCTATAGGTAGGAAAGAGGTTTGATAAATGTACTCAGCTACAAAATCACTCTTTCTTTCCTGGAAAATGAATAATGACTCACAGGGTGGAGTCACATGCAGAGAGCACGGTCTTGAGTCACTGATGATATACCAAGCCTTGAAACAGCGGAGTTTGCAGGGCTGGATTTTGAAATTGGTTTTTAGTGTAGACTCCTTTGATACTTTAATTTTTTTTCAGGGGAAAGTCTATAATTGTTATTCTATGCCTATCACACAAATGTAGTATTTTGGAAGCAGATGAACTGTTTTCTAGTTTTACAGGTCTACAAGGGATTTTGCTTCAGGTAGATTATAAGCAGAAATTTACCATGACTAATTTACATGCTTTAGGTCAGGGATCCCCAATACCTGAGTCACAGAGCCCAGACCTTTACTGTTCTGTGGCCTCTAAGGAACCTGGGCCATACAACAGGAGGTGAGCAGTGGGCTAGTGAGTGAAGCTTCTTCATCTGTATTTACAACCACTCCTCCTCACTTGCATTACTGCCTGAGCTCCACCTCCTATCAGATCAGCAGTTGCATTAGTTCCTCATGGGAGCATGAACCCTATTGTGAACTAGGCATATGAAGGATCTAGGTTGTGAGTTCCTTATGAGAATCCAATGCCTATTGATCTGAAGTGAGGCTGCAAATACAGATTAACATTAGCAGAGAGGCTGACTGCACAGAGACCATAATAAATTCCTTGCAGACCTATCAGTGAATGGCAAGTGACCATTAAGCTGCATCTGGTGGCAGGCTTTATAGTGGTGAGGTGATGTACTTTGGGTGTCACTGTCTTCCATTACCACCAATCGGATTGTGGTGAGCTGCGTAATTATTTCATTATATATTGTAATGTAATAATAATAGAAATAAAGGCCACAATAAGTGTAATGTTCTTGAATCATCCTGAAACCATCATCCTGCCACACCACACTCCGGTTTGTGGAAAAATTATCTTCCACGAAACCATGGCTGGTGTCAAAAAGGTTGAGAGTGAGGGATTGTTGCTTTACGTGATGAAATTTGGAACTTTTGAGCTGATGAGCTTTAATTGAGTTTTGTTTTTTTTTACTTGAGTTGAAGTAATGGTTAAAGGAAGTGGGTTTGGGGTGCATGCTTCTTTATGTGAGTCAGACATGAATCTTTTGAGGCAGAGGCTGAATGGGTATAGGCTGAATAATGGACTTCCAAAGAGATTTGTGTCCTGATAGACAAAACCTGTGAATGTGTTACTTTACATGGTGATATAGAAGAAAATTTGCAGATACAATTAATTTAAGTGTCTTGTGATAGATTATTCTGTATAATTTGGGATCCTGATGTAATCACAAAGGTCCTTAAAAAAGAGGCAGCAGGGTCAGAGAAGACAAAGAGATATTATGATGGAAGTAGAGTCAGAGTGGGGGACATAATGATAGATGTAGAGATTGGAATGATGGAAGAGGCACTAGCCAAGGCAACCTCTAGAACAGATTCTTCCATAAAGCCTCTAGAACGGGGGTGGTGAACCTATGGCACATGTGCCCAAAGTGGCACGCGGAGCAATTATTTCGGCACGTGGAGCTGGGTGGGCACTAAGGGCAATTTCACGGTGAGTTTAGATTACAGGGTCCAAATAACAACTAAAATTGATCTGACTAAGTTGCAGATGGGAAGACAAAGAAGAGCGCCGTATATGTTTTTTAATTATAAGGAGTACTTTTCTGTTGTATTACTTGTTTTGGTTGATGCCAACTGTAAATTTATAGCAATAGATAGATGTTGGGTCATATGGAAAAGAGGGGAACAGTGGAATTTTTGCGAAGTCTGTCACGGGGAAGCAAGTGCTTTTGGGAAATATATTTCCTCCAGATGAGAGACTTCCTGGTTCGAATAAAGTAGTGCCCCATGTTATAGTTGGAGATGAAGCTTTCAGATTACACAAACATGGCATGAAACCATACTGTAAAATAACAGCTCGAGGAGAAAACTCTAAAGTCATCTTCAACTACAGGTTAACTCGTGCTCACAGAGTAATGGAAAATGCGTTTGGGCTATTGAGTCAAATCATTATTTTCAATTATGAACCTAGTCAAATCCGATTTTAGGAGTAATTTAACTGATGCCTCAAGTGCAGCTTGTGTAGTGTTAAAAACAACAAAATATAAACCTGATGTGATTCATCTGTCTTCTTCTGCACAACAGAAATCACACTAACAATGATAGAGGATTCTTTAATTTTCATGGGTACTCCGTGCATTTGATGACTAATGTTTATTATTATAATTTAATTCTGTCACATGTTTTTTTCCTTTTTGTTTCATATAAATTATAATTTTATTATA
>PVKE010022685.1:0-25351 GCA_004027555.1 Craseonycteris thonglongyai | reverse complement strand
ACTGTATAAGGTTTTGTAATTAACCTTATTAATTAGCACTGACACGTTTAAGTAAATACGTATACTGTTGTAATTTTTGTCTTAAATGAGTAAAGTATGAATACTGTTTACATATTTAAAACATTCTTGTACCCGCATACACGAAAATTCCTAGGGGAAAATCCTACTTCGCGGTTTTTCAGCTTTCGCGGAAGGCTCTGGTCCCCATTAACTGCGAAAAACGAGGGATCACTGTATTTATATTTTTCCAACTTTGTAGATAAAGAAATTAACAAACTGAGACACTAAAATACATCAAGGAGGTCACCCAATCTTTTCAAATTTTAATATTATATTTTTCTCAATCTTGACATATATGAAAAATAACCCAGCCATCGTCAATATAACAAGAAAAGTTACATAACTGGATACTTTCCAGATAGCCCTTGTAGATACATAAAGAAAGAAATGCTTTTAATAACATTAAAATTGGGGAAGCCGGGATGGCTTAGTGGGTAAAGCACTCACTTTGCAGCGCCAGGGACCGGGGATCAAATCCCGGCCCTGGCCCGTGCGGAACCATATGCTGAACTGGGGAGTTCCCCCAGTAAAGTTCTCTCTCTGTCTCTGTCTCTCTATCTCTCTCTGTCAAAAAATTAACAAATAAATAAATAAAAACTTTAATAACATTAAAATTATACTATACATATACTTTCATTTGACTTTTTAAATTTACCATGATTAAACCTCCTGCTTTAAAATATTTTTCAAAACTACCACTTTTTTAATGGCTGTATAATATGTTATAAGGGATATGTCATAACATCTTTTCCCATATGACTGAGCATTTAAATAGATTCCATTACTTTGCTAGTGTATATAATTCTAATTTGATCATTTCCTTAGAATTTATTCTAATAAGTGGAGACACTGAGCTAGAGACCCTTTTCTCAGCATGCTGCTGTTCCAGGAGGGCAGAGACCAATATATGTGTATGCCTGTCATCAGTCATTATCTCTGCATATGCATAAAAGAAACATTTGCCTATTGACTAGCAGATAGCTCTGAAAATGTGAATTTATTTTCAGAAAGGTTATAACATTCTATAAACTCTTCAGTTGGGTTTGAGAGTGACCACTTGATAATACCTTTCTCTATTTTATTATCATAATCATAAAATTTTCGCTAATAAATATGTGGAAAAGTTATTGTTGTTTAATTTACATCAATGAGTTGAAACTAATTTCTGTGGTAATAAGCCAAATTTCTTTTGTCCTTTTTCAATTTCCCAGTTAGTGTTCTCCTAGACCAGGAGTTATGGACTGGTACTAGTCCATGGGTGTTAGGAACTGGGCCACACAGCAGGATGAGAGCAGTAAGTGAGTGAGCAGAACTTCATCTGTATTTATAGCCGCTCCTCGTCACTCACATTACTGCCTGAGTTCTGCCTCCTGTCAGATCAGTGGGTGCATTAGATTCTCATAGGAGCATGAATCCTATTGTGAACTGCATATGCAAGGGATCTAGGTTGCACACTCCTTAATCTAATTCCTGATGATCTGAGGTGGAGCTGAAGCGGTGGTTGTATACTTATGTTAGTATATATTACAATGTGATAATAATAGAAATAAAGTGCACTATAACTGTAATGCGCTTTGATCATCCCAAAACCATGCTCCCCGCTCCCCCACCACTGTCCTTGGAAAAACTGTCTTCCATGAAACTGGTCCTTGGTACCAGAAAGGTTGGAGATTGCTGTCCTAGACTATTTAATTGATTTATTTTGGGAAGGTTTTACTTTTTTAGTGGTATCTAGTTTTTTTTTAATTGTCCTTTGGCTGTTAAACTTTTCTTCCTGTTTTTACTTTTCTGATATATAAAAAGTTCCACTTTACATAATTGAGCATGTTCATTTTTTGTTTTTTTAATTACATTTATACCTAAAAGTTGTTTTAAATACAAAAATAAAAGTTTTACTTAAAATGTAATTTTTCCATCTACTTCAAATTTGCTTTACTGTGTGGTATAAGGTTGACAATCCATTTTCATCTATTGTTTTCTAAATTGATAACTACACTGTATTAATTTACTAAATAATTCTTCCTTGAACCCTGGATGACATTATCAAATAGAAAGTAATGGACTATATTTTTGAGCTATAAATGAAGGCTGAAGTTCATGGGCACTTGAATCAAAGTCAAAGCATTGCTCTGATGCTTCTATAACAACTGTTACCATTATCAATTTATTGATTCAGTTTTTGATTTTCTGTAAATAACATTTAGTATAATTTATTCTAACTTTGTAATAGGTTTTAATATTGGCAGGACAAGTATTTCTTATTGTTTTGTTTTTTAAATACCTGCTTGCATATTTTCACTTGTTATTCTCCCAAATGAACTTTAGAGTAACTTTTTCAAGAGCCAACATAATAATAAATATGATTATTATATAGGAATTAGGTTTGTCATTATATTAATCTCATAATTTTATGTATAATTGAAATATATATATATATATAATTCAGGTTTTTGGTTCCAGCACTGAAGATATATTTTTGTTTCTTTTTCATAAATAAGGAAGCTTTTATATTATTTCTTATGCTAAGTATAAAGATATTAAACCTAGTTGTTTTGTGCTTTTCTATTGCTATTTTAAAATATATTACCCTTATATATCCTCAAAGGTTATAAATAAAAAGTTATAACTATATATATTCATATAAATATATGTGCATATTTTATATACTCTCTGTATATTAACTTACATATTTTTATACATTTTTATCCTATCATCTTACTTAACTTGCTAATTAATTCTCAAAATTTTTTAAAAATTTTGTTTCAATTGATTCTATTGGTTTTTCTGGATAATCTTACTGCAAATAATGATTAACCCTACTTATAAAATTTATATAATTCATTTATTTCTGGCTATTTTTACTTACTCAATATAATAAGATGGTGTTAAATAAGAGTAAAAACAAACACCCTATGAGAGAGAACAGTGCTTCTTTTTTATGACTCACTGGGCTTTACCTTACTGCTTGGTGCTGGTAAACCTGACTCCAGAGCACTGCTGACGTTGTGACCTTCTGCCGCACTGTGTTAGTTTTCTGCCAATTTCTATGGATTCTGTAGGTTTTTAAACTCATGTTGTTTAAAAAACAAACAAACTGAGATAGGGATACTAAAATCTCTACATATTAACATATACTTTAAACAGTTGAATTTTATGCTATGTAAATTACAGCTTGATAAAGCTGTTAATTTTTAAAAGATGAGAGAGAGAGAAAAATGGACAGTTAAATAATAACTTCAAAAAAGTAGACTGGCTTTCTCATTAGTCCCTAGTGGGGATGTAAATTGGAAGAGTATTTACGTAATGTGACTTGGCAATATGCTTTAAAAGCTTTAAAAACATTTTTACTTCTAGAGTCATAATTTCATGTATATGAAATTATTATGATAATCAGAAGTAGATAAAATTTCAATGAAAAGACTGCTCATTATAGCATAAGTTGCATAAATGACCATATTCAGGATGGGTTTAGTAAATTATAATACCTGCACATGAGGAACTAGTATACAGAAAATAATATTACTTTGTGAAGAACATACCTTTTGTAGAACATAGGCAAATTCTCAGAAATAAGCCTGTTTTCCATTATATTAAAATATGGTTTAATTGTGTGTATAATGTACTAGAAAACAACTGAAGAAAATGTGATGAAATTATAGGGAGCTTTCATTTACTACTCTGCATTTTCTCCCATTTTCTAATTTTCTACTAGAGTATGTGGTATTTGTAAAATTAATAATCAATACATTTTATAACTTTAATTAGTTATATTCCTATGTCCACACTAAAACCTGCACATGGTGTTTATAGCAACTTGATTGATAATTACCAAAATTTAGAAGCAACCAAGAAATCCTTCAGTAAGTGAATAAACTATGTATACCAAGACAATGGAATCCCATTCAGTGTTAAAAAGAAACAAGCTATTTAACCATAAAAATAGATGGAGGAAACTTACATTTATTTTACTAAGTAAAAGAATCCAATTTGAAAGGCTATACATTTTAAGGTTTCAGCTCTATGATATTTTGGAAAAGGCAAAACTATGGAAACAATACAAAGATCAGTTGTTGTGAGGGGTCGCAGGGGAGGAAGGATGAACAGACAGAGCACAGAGGATTTTTAGGGCAGTGAAAATACTTTGCATGATACCACAATGACAGATACATATCATTACACATTTGTCTAAACCCATAGAATGTACAACACTAAGAGCAAACCATTATGTAAACCATGAACTTTGGTTAAGATATGTCAAGGTACGTCCATTAGTTGCAACAAGTGTACTACTCTGGTGGGGGGTGTTGATAATGGAGGAGGCTACCTGTGTGTGGAGGTAGGGTACACGTTAGAAATCTCTACTTGTCGCTCAATTATACTGTGAACCTCAAACTTCTCTTTTTAAAAATAGTTTCTTTTAAAAAAGCTTTTGTTCCAATGGCAGAAACTCTAAATCACTGATATATAATTATTTAAAGGGTGTCCCAAAATTCACGCAAGAAGAAATTTTGATAGAAAGCACAGGTTTATAATTAAAAATTGTAAATGTTCATTGCTCAACAATGAAAACGCGTTGTTCTTTTGTGTAGCACTCCATTTTTAATAACCCTTAACTGTCAGGTGTCACGCTTTTTTTTTTCCATTGGCAACACTTTACCGCACAAATGACACAAAATTCAAATCTTGTGTGAATTTTGGGACACCCTTTATAAATATAGCAATGTGCTTCATCAATGTTCAGTTAAGAAAGTCAAGGGACTGAGGACCTGAGTAGACAATTTTTAAGGGAAATCTGGTTACTGCATGGTGATACTGTTGGAGTAATACCAAAATAGAGCTGAAGAGTAACTGAGCATATATGAAAGAGGAATGATAAGAGCAAAAAAGATAAAATAGTTTTTAGAAGGTATACAAAATAATAATACTATGAAAACTTATAGAACAATGCCAGTTGTGGAAACACCTATTTTAACATGATCTTTCTGACACAATTCTGGTCTGAGGCTAAAATGTACATAAGTGGATGAAAAGAATATTTTGACCCAGAACTGCAAAGTCTATTTGTCTTCTAGGTAATATACCTTTTAGTTATCTAAAGAACAAGCACATATAGAAACAATATGCTTATGTACTAAACAGAATTTAAAAAATATGCAAAAAAACAAAACAAAACAAAAAACCAACAAAATAAAAACTGAAAATTGTTGAATAAGCCTGAATTCTTTGTATATTCAGATTGCTTCACATTTTTTGCATAGTATATCCAGAATATCCCTTTAAGTCTAGGAAAATATTTTGTATATAGACATAGCTGAATTTATTCTGCTTAAGTGAGCACAGTGGGGAAGAGATACCTTAAGAGAAGTTGACCCAGAAAATTTGGAAGAATAACCCATGATTCCTTGAATAGCAAATTATCCAAAAAGCAGGGAGCCTATTTAGGGCCTCAGTAAATCATGTGTTTTCATAACACCCAGATTGGAAAAAAGGAGCAAATTCTGCCTTCTATTTTGCTTCTTTTTACTAAAGTCCTTCAAAAAACAAGAGAACAAAAGGTTATTTGCTATAAAGCTATTAAATATATTTATTTTAAATATTTTTTGCATTAGAATTTTCCTATCAGGTAATTTCTAAGAGGAATTTAGAAACTGATAGTTTAGTCAAATAAAAAATTATTATATCATAAAATAGCTACACATAAATGATTTAGTCATTTCAATGTTAAATGAAACATATAATGACTGACCATTGGATGTAGTATTGCATGTTTTATACACATATCAATTAAGTATATAGTTTCCCAAATGAAACAATAGGAAATTTTATTACAAAACATGTTAATGTATTGTATATTTTGGTACCAAGGCACAAAGGAGCAGGTTTCAAAAATTTTAGTCATTTAACCTGAATCAATTTCTTGAAAAGATAATTTTATTATTAATTAATATAATTTGGGGCATTGGTTATTCTTAATACTTTTCTGTGTTCTGCACATTTAAAATTGAAGTGATTTTGAAAAGAGTCTTACTGTTAAGGGAAACAGATTTGTTGATGGATGATTCTCTATGACATTTCTTAAAGACTCAGAATCTGGAATTAAAATATTTGTTTCCTGACCAGGATAAAAATGGTATAAAATATCTCCCTCCTGAGAGACACTGTAGAATCATAAAAGTCTTCCCCCTTCTTCTAAGATTTTATTACATTCCAAAGTATTAAAGACAATGTTTTCATCCAGGGCAAAAATTAGCAGGTTTGTTAGCAGCCACTTACATGTTTGGTATTTCCTACACTCAGTGAACTCCTGGGCCATATATCCCCAAGGGCCATGGAGCTCTAGTGGAACCACTGAGACATGAAGCTCATGCTGTTTACTGTGTCATTAGAAATAAACTCCTGTACTCATATGAGCTCATTGTTTCATTACTGACCTTCTTTCTGGAAGTGTGACAAGTCATCTTGACAACCATGTGACTACTTAGGGCTGGCTTGACCACCTGATGAATAAAACCTGTTTAACCATTTATCTGGTAGAAATTAATTTAAGTAGAAAGAACTGTCTAAGATTTGTCTTTAGAGCATGATTTAAATACACTAAATATATCAATAAAATTTTATATTTAATGATTTTTTTAACATTTGTCTAAAAAGTCCCATTTCATATTGTTTTAGGAGTGGCATTATTTTGGGTCTTTTTTAACATTACAATGCTTACTGCAATTAACAACAAAAAAAAATTAGAAAGAATTTCACATATCCATGGGATCTGTGGATCTCCATTATTACATTGGTTTTGGCTGACAAAGGACTATTTTACTCTTCTTCTATGATTAAGCAAGAAGTACGCGGGAGCACAAAATCTAGAACCGTACTGTTTAGAATTATGGTGCTCTCCAACACATTACCACTACTGGAGACGTTGTACTGAGTATTTAAATGTGGCTACATGAAATCTTTACAGCTGGAAAGAAGATGTGCTGTAAGTGGAAAACACTTGTCACAGTTTAAAGACTTAACCTGAGAAGAATGTAAAATATTTCAATAAATTACCGGTATATATTGATTAGACTTTTAAAAGGATACTCTACATATATCTTTTAAATACAATGTATTGCTAAAGTTAATTTTGACATTTTTTTTCTTTTAACTAAATTTTCTATCTGTGCTACCCAGTCTCCAAGATTGCCCTAAGCGATTTCTGCCTCTTAGTAGTCACACCCTGGTGTGGTTCCCTGCTAGGCTGCACCAGCATCTGTCTGTGTGATCTATCGAATACAGTCATGCATTGCTTAACGACAGGGGTATACTTTGAGAAATGCTTCATTTGGTGATTTTTATTATTGTGTGAACGTTGTGAGTGCACTTACACAAACCTAGATGGTATACCCTACTACACCCCTAGGCTATGTGGTGTAGCATATTGCTCCCAGACTACAAACCTACAGCACGTCACTATACTAAATATTGTAGGCAATGGTGGTAACATAGTGGTAAGTATTTGTATATCTAAACATATCCTAAACATAGAAAAGATAGATTAAAAAAAATGGTACACTCCTATAGGGCACTTACCATGAATGAAACTTGCAGGACTGAAAGTTGCTCTGGGTGAATCAGTGAGTGAGTGTGTGGGGAGTGAAGATGAAGGTCTCAAACATGACTATACACTACTGTAGACTTTAGAAACACTGTATAACTAAGCTACGTTAATTTATATTAAAACTTTTTTCTTCAATAATAAACCTTAACTGACTATAAACTTTTTATTTTATAAACATTTAAATATTTTCATTCCTTAACTTCTTCATAAGACTTAGCTTAAAACACAACATAGTACAGCTGTACAATTTTTTCATGTTTTTATTCTATAGGCTTTTTATTTTAAAAATATTATTTTTTTACTTTTCAATTTTCTGTTAAAAACTGAGGCTCAGACTCATAAACCTAAGGCCTACGCAAGGTCAGGGTTATCAGCATCACTGGCTCCTACCTCCATATCCTGTCCCACTAGGAGATCTTCAAGGGCAATAACAGGCATGAAGCTGTCATCTCCTACGATAACAATGCCTTCTGAAATCGCTGCTGAAGCATCTGAGGTGGCACTCTCTTTAGGAATGTGCGCATGTCCATAGTAGTCTGCTTGGTTTCTTTTTCTTTTTCTTTTTTTTTTGTCATAGCTATGCTTATATGCATATAATTTACCATGAACATTCCTCTCTATTAATGAAAACTTTTAGGTGTTGGGGTCCATGTTTTCAAATTTTTAAGAAGCTTTGTGAGGTCTGCAAAAGCTTCTGCTAAATCCTTTACTATGGATTTGGTTGGGTGGTGGTTCTTGTTCTTTTGCATTTTCTTTTTCTCTTTCCTCTTTTTCAACTATGCATTTCTATGCCATGTTTAACAACTCCTCAGTCAATTCCTCAGAAGCCACCTCTAGGTGCCCCTCAGTATCATCCTCACCCACACCCAGGTTTGTCATCTAAATCACAGCCTTCTTGGTTCTTGCAACCTCCTCATCCTTGGCAAATTTTTTGAAGTCATGGATGAATCTCTTGAGTACCTTATTTCAGATGACATTTATATACTCCTTGGTGACATCACTGCAAGCCCAAGCATAGTTCTTGATGCAGTTATAGATGTAGTAATCTTTCCAGAATTGCATCAGTGTCTTCTTGGTGTCGTCCTTAGTTACAGTAATAGCCTGGATAAAAGTTCTCCTCACATAATAGAACTTAAAAGCTACTCTAACCCCTTGATCCATTAATGGAATCAAAGAGGCAGTGTTTGGAGAGAAAAACACCACTTTGATATTGGGTTGAAGATCCCAGTAAAAGGATGAGGTCCAGGAGCATTATCGATGATAAGCAAAATCTTGAGAGAAATGTTTTTTCTCCAAGCAGGTCTTCTCCATAAGCTGACATAGCAATTCAGGAGGGCATCTTGGCAGGGGAGCTGGGTCATTCATAACTTCTTATTGCTCCTGTGGTACAGTAGCAGTGTGTACCACAAAGCAGCGTACTGGTATGCTTGAAGGCCCTAAATCTTCACTGTGCCAGATCACAAAGGGTTTCAGTTTATAGCCTGGAAATTTTCCTCAAGCAAGACTCTTATGCTGTCCTTATACACCTTGAAACATGGCCATTGACTTTACCTCCTTCTGGCTCTAGGTCTTTTCAGGTATCCTTTTCCAGAACATGAAGGTACAGAAACACTTACTTAAACTTGCTGTTGGAGAAACAATGACAACAAAATAAACTGTATTCATCAGAAAAATGTATTAAAATACTTTCTTGGGAATTTGGGATTACAGAACTCATTGAAAAGAAGATGGTGGGATGTCAGGATAGCTCAGCAGGTTGAGCACTTGCCTTGCAACTGCAGTGACTGGGAATCAAACCCCAGCCTTGTCCTGTTCAAACTCACATGCTGAACTGCAGCATACAACTGGTAACTGCTAGGATGGCGGTGAACAATCTTGCCTCCCAATTCAGTTCCTGCTCTGCTTGGTACCACATCCACCTGTGTGGAACGAAACCATGTCACAACTAGTGAAGTACAACTATGGAGACAGCTCTGGGCCTTCCACCCTTATCTCAGCCTCTGACTCTCTCTCTTTCTGTCACCTGCTCTCAAAAACAATAAATGTTTCAATTAATTGATTAAATAATTAATTAAAATAAAATACTTTCTGGACAGTTTTTATTTCCAATCAGGAGGCATTTATTATGCATATTTTTTCAAGATTTATTTTATTGTTTTTGACAGAGAAAGAGTCAGAGACAGAGAAAGTGAGAGGCAGAGAGAAGGGGGAGGGCCCAGAGCAGTCTCCATAGTTGTACATCATCAGTTTTTGACATAGTTTCATTCTACACAGGTGGGCGTAGTGGTGGGGAGGAAGGGGTGCAGGCCAGGAACTGGGTCATGCCCCCATGAGCTGAGAGCCAAATGGGAACCTCTCACATGGGCAGCTCACCCCAGCTAGAACCGAGCTATGGGGCCAAACCCCAGTTTACCTAATGGGTCCACACAGGCTGGGGCCCTGTTCAATCCTTGGACCCTGGGGCTGCTAGGCTAGCGCTTATTCTGATGAGTCACCCTGGTATTCCGTATTCTGCATATATTATAACACTTAAAGGGAGGAAGAAATCTTTCTGGAAAGTAATCCAGAAATTTGGAAGTTTAATATAACAAAAATATTACATGATTTACTTACCTGTGGAGATAATACAATTAACTACCAAGTATCAGAATTTATTTGGCAAGTATAGCATGTTTTCTGGCCCATAAAAAGGCTCAGAGAAAATGGCTTTCTTCTAAAAGAACAAATTATGCTTCTAAAGCACTATGTTTATTTCCAAAAGAACTAAAATGATTGCTTTTTATTTCTTTTAAAATATTGGGCATTTTTTTTGAAGTGACAAAAGAGAGACACATGAAAACATTACATTAATATAGGATACAGCGAATAATATATATTGCTAGTTTAGTTCCTCAATCACCTGTTAGGAAAAATGTAACCTTTAGCTTGTCCTCTGAAAGTGTCCTTGCCAAATCCCTACAAAGCTTTCCTTTCTTGACTATTGCTTGAGTTTCCATTTGCTAGATCTGCTTCTATAAAGCTAAATTTATTGGTCAAAGACTGGTAATCTTTCTTCAGTAGAGCATTTTTATTTGCAAATAAATCACAATGGGTATCATTGCCAAGATTATGGTCATCTTTATCACAACTTCTGAATTACCATGAAAAATTAAGGACCCGTGTTAATATATTTTACTTTAGTATAAAAGGGTGAATGAATGATGACAGCAAAAATGGTGGAATAAGGACCTTTGAAAATCATCTTCTCCATAAAAGCAATGAAAGAAATGGTAAATACAACAAAAACTTTTTTTTTTTAATTTTCAGAATTCTGGAAATTAACCAAATTATTGCAGTAATCTAGAGACCATTTATTAATTAAAAAATGGCTGAATCTTGGTAATAATAGCAAACTTTGCAGCATTTCAAATTGTTATATCTCACTCCTTTCATACTTTTCAACTCCACAGTAGCTTTGAAAACCCACAGCTTGCAATTATGGCAAAACAAGCAGCCTGGCAGTCACAGAGGGGGACAGAAAGGAGCTAGAGTTCCTTTAAAGCTCCTTGTCACAGAACTGTTGTTACTTAACATGTCTGGAAAATTCTACTTGCAACACTGCCTTTATTTAATTTCATTTTGAGCTCACTTGGTGGTTAAAATCTTCTCCTCGGGGCATTTGTCAAAAAACAAGATGCAATTTTTTTAATTTTTGTGGCTGCCTGCAGTGGTGCATAACAGTTGCGAAAAACAGTAGGATAACCAAAAAGCTTAAAAAGGAAAGCTGAGGAATAAGATGTCTGTAGTGACACTAATAAGTTCTAACTTATTCCTGGGAATCTAGAAGACCATATACATGTGTAACATTGTGCACCAGCCCAGGACAGCGTGTTTGCTCAGGAAGGACCTGAGAAAGCCCTAGGAACTCAATTTTGACTGATTTTGAAGCTCTACAGGAGGAGGAAATAAAGATTAAACAAGAGTTTTCAAATGCCTGGCTGAGTGTTGAAGGCATTCCCCCAAACAGAAATAGAATCCCTCAACAAAGACTCGGACATTTCTTGGTTCTAGCTGTTTACGGAGATCTTGGTCCACATATCAGTTGTTCACTAAGTAACTTAACAAAAATTTCAGTGGTTACACATGAAAAAAGTTTTAAATCAGAACCATCATTAAACCACTAACAATAACAACAAGCTTTGAGGAAGGAGAATAAGATTTCCAGTGTTGATGCATTATATATTTTTTAATGTTCAGTTTTCAACAAGAAATTATAAGACAGGCAAAATATAAACAGGTTAAAAACAAAACAATTAATAGAAATGGTTCCTGAGGAAACTCAGACATTGGACTTCCTAGAGAAAAAATTTGAATTGTCAGCTATTTTAAATATGTTCAATAAAGTAAAGGAAACTTTGTCTACAGAACTAAAATAATGTGTGAATTTGAGATCTTACAAATAGAAAATAAAAATTAAATTTGAAAATAGATCAATTGAAATGATTACTTCTGAGAAGCAAAAAGTATGATAAGAAATAGTCTCTCAAAGACATATGAAACACAATCAGGTATATCATGTAAAACAGTGGCATCCCCAAAGAGAGAGATAAAGGCATGGAAAAATGAATAAAATACCTAGGATTAAATTTAACTATGGAGGTAAAAGACCTATACTCAGAAAACTATAAGGTACTAAAAAAGAAATTAAAGAAGATATAAGCAAATAAAAGCATATACTGTGCTCATGGATAAGAGAAATTAGCATAGTCAATATGTCCAACTACTCAAAGCAATGTATAGATTCAAAGCAATCCCTATCAAAATACCATGTAATTTTCCATAGAACTAGAATAAATAATCCTAAAATTATATGAAGCCATAAAAGATCCCAAACAATCATAGCAATCTTGAGAAAAAAACAATGTTGAAGATATAAGGTTACCTTATATCACCTACTATACCAGAAGGCTATAGTAATTAAAACATCATGGTACTGGCGTAAAAACAGAAATATAGGTCAATGGAACAAAATTGAGAGCCCCAAAATAAATCCACACCTATAAGATCATTTTAATCTATGACAAAGGGGGTAAGAACATACAGTTGGGCAAAGACAGCCTATTCAACAAATGGTGTTGGAAAAACTGGACAGATACTTGCAAAAAATGAAAATTGGACCACCTTCTTACTTCATATACAACAATAAACTCAAACTGGACTGAAAACTAAAATGGAGACACGAAGCCATAAAACTCCTAAGAAGAAAACGTAGGCAGAAAACTCTCTGATATTGTTCTTAGTGATATATCTTCTGATCCATGTCCTCAGGCAAGGAAAACAAAATAAATAAATAAATAAATGGGACTCCATCAAACTTTTTTGCACAGCAAAGGAAACCATCAACAAAACGAAAAGATAACCTACTGAATGGGAGAACGTATTTACCAATGATACATCTCATAAGGGGTTAATTTCCAAAACTATAAAGAACTCATACAACTCAACACCTAAAAAAGCAAACAATCCAATTAACAGATTGGGAAAGTATCTGAATAGACCTTTTTCCAAAAAGGACATACAGATGGCCAATAGACACATGAAAAGATGCTCAACATCACTAATCATCAGAGAAATGCAAATTATAACCACAATGAGATATCATATCACTTGTCAGAATGGCTATCAGCAATAAGTCAACAAACAACCAGTGTCGGCAAGGATGTGTGAAAAAGGTAACCCCTGTACACAGTTGGTGGGGCTACAAATTGATGCAGTCACTATGGAAAGCAATTTAGAAGCTCCACAAAAAATTAAAGGTAAATTACCTTATGACTCAGAAGTTCTACTTTTGGGTATTTATCCAGAGAAATCTAAAATACTAATTGGAAAACATATATAAACCCCTATGTTCATTATAGCAGTATGTACAATAGCTGAGATATAGAAGGAACCTAAGTGCCCATGAATAGACAACTGGATAAAGAAAGTGTGGTACATCCATGCAATGGAATATTACTTGGCCATGAAAAAGAATGAAATCTTGCCAGTGATAACACAGAAGGACTTTATTTCATGTATGATAAGTGAAATAAATCAGACTAAAAAAGACAAATACCATACAATCTCACTTATATGTGGGATCTAAAGAATAAAATAAATGAACAAACAAAATGTAAACAGACTTGTAAATACAGAAAACACATTGATGGTTGCCAGAATAGAGAAGTATTAAGAACTGAGTAAAAAACATGAAGGAATTAAGAAATACAAATTAGTATTTACAAAATTATCACAGGAATGTAAAGTACAGCATAGCAAATATATTTAACAACAATGCAACAATTATATATAGTTACAGATAGGTACTAGATAAATAAGGACGATCACTGTATAAATTACAGAAACATCTAGTCACAGTGTTATATACCACAAAGTAATATAAAATAATATTGAATGTCAACTATAATTGAAAAATAAAATTATATACACATATAAAACTATTAGTCAAAATCTATGTTTTTAAGTACTATAATAAGAAATGCTCCTCCTACCAGAAAAGTCTAGTCATTTGAATTTACTAAATATTTATTATATACCTCTTCTAAACACTGCAGGGATTATAGCAATAATTGGGGTTCAGATTCAGTTCTCAGCAACCTTGTGATCTATTAAGCAGATAGCACTCATAAGGCAAGCCCACAAATAGTTTTAAATACATGTAAAATGTAGTAAATGCAATGATTAATGTGTGGAAGACTATAGTGATTAAAAAGTAGAGTTGATATATTCAATTAGAATACTTAAGAAAATCTTTTAAAGTCATGGTTCTAAACCTTGGGTGCTCATTAGTATCACCCTGGGACCTTTAGGAAATGTTGGTGATCAGACTTTATTCCAGACCAAATAAATCAGACTCTCTTCTCTCAGTCAAGTGGCCTGAGCATCAAGGTTTTTTAGTTTCCTAGATGATTCCAATGTGCAGCTAAGTTTGAGAACCATTGTTATAAATAATGGGGTAAGGAAGAAATAATTAAAACTAAACAATGAGCAAGATATCAATTGAAAGTGGTAGAATATTAGAGCACTTGGGAGAATTCTCTTCTCATGTAGTGCATTTATTTTTATTCTCTAAATCTTACCTCAAGTATACCATTTTCCAAAATGCTTTGCCTGACTCTACCAATGATACTATCATTGTTAATAATGGTAATAAAAGCTGATACTTTTTTATAGCCCTTGCTATATAATAAGAGCCATTCTAAGCACTGTAAATATATTTCAAAATTTAATCCTCCCAACAGCACTAGGAGATCAATAACAATATTTTTTTTTTTTTTACGTAGAAAGAAGGTAAACAACTTGGCTAGGTTAAACAACTAAGGGTGGCAGAGCTGGCAAATATAACTCAGAAATCCATGTTTTGAACATGACCAACTGGATTAGGTGTTCTGTATCAAGACTTTCATAGAACCCACGAGTACTTCAATCGTACCGTGAATCACGTTATATTATACATGTTTACTAGATTCTCTGTGTTCAAAAATAGCTTGCTGGGGAAGCTGGGATGGCTCAGTGGGTTAAGAACTCACTTTGCAGCCCCGGGGACCGAGAATCGAATCCCGGCCCCAGGACCCATATGCTGAACTGGGGAGTGCCCCCAGTTCGGTTCTCACCGGGGCGAGACCCCGGTCCAGTTCCTGCCCTGTGCAGCCCCGTGCCCACCTGTGGAATGAAACTATGTGGAAAAACCAATGATGTACAACTATGGAGACTGTTCTGTGCCCTTCCCCTTCTCTCTGTCTCTGTATCTCTCTCTCTCAAAAACAATTTAAAAAAACTCTTAAAAAAATGGCTTGCTACTAGAAATATAATGTTCTTTTGTTATATTTTCTCTGTGAAGAAAATTTAGTTTAGAGCAGAGGTCAGAAAACTGCAGTTCACAGGCCAAATTCTGCTTGTCACCTGTTTTTATAAATGCATTCTTATTGAACCACAGTCATGCTCAGTGGTTTATTATCTATAGTTTCTTTTATGTTACAACATCAGAATTGAGTAGGTGTTATGAAGAATGGCAGTAAAGTCTAAAATTTATCAGCTGGTCCTCTATAAGAAAAGTTTGCCAATCCATGGTCTTGGGAATAAGACAACTAAGAAAATCATCAATGACTAAAATAAGGAGCATGTCACGGTGCTCAAGATACATGGGAACAGTACCTGAATAGATATCTAGCTTATATTAGAGGCTTATCAAAAGTAGACATAATTTTTGAGAAGACATAATATTTGTAAGGCTGAGGAGAATTAATTAGATAAAAAGAAAAAAGCAGCAAACTTTTCAGTAAGGTCAGACAGGAAAGTTTAGAAGTGATCCAAGGAGCTAGAATAATGGCAATGGGAAGATAGAAGTTTGATATGTCTAATACATGCTAATTCGTTCTATATAATTTATAAGAATATATCTTTGAGTTCTTCATTTATGTTACATAGCATAGCTAATTGTGTATACTGTTTAAACTCTCTAAATACTTGTTAACAGAAAATATTAACTCCTAAGTAAAGGATGTGTATTAAAAAGGGGAGAAAATATTTGCCTGTTAGTTCTTTAAATCATCGAACTATAAGAATTCTGATTCTTTCACCCACTGCTCCAGAATGAAAACAATCATCACATTTTCATTGTTTTCCATTACATACACACGCGCACGCGTGCCCCCCCCCCTCAACACACACACCCTCTGGCACTGCAGTTTTATAAATGAGAAATTATTGCAATATACTATACCTGGAAAATTCATAGGTAGTTCAAATGGTTGTGGAGACTCACAGCCTTCAGTGTGTTCACAAATTTCAGCTACGATCTTTTTAATTTTGAGACCAGTAATTTTAATCACTTCTCCTGTTGACAAACAGCATTCATTTCCAAACATTTCATAAATAGAACCTAAAAAAAAAAAAAAGAGTAAAAGCAGTTTTTATAGAGTAAAGAGTTAAATAATAAAAAAAGTAAGAGTCAAAAGCCTCATATAAAATGTTTTTATTCAGCTCCTCTCTTAGCTGCCTACTAAACAGGAGTTTAAGAAAGCTTGGCAAAATGCACAGCATATACCAGAAAAAAATATTAGATGTTCACTTCATCCACTGGTCAAAGTACAATCTTATTTTTGTTATTATCGTAAATTGAATTTATGGTTTCCCTTGCAACTTTAGCTCTTCCTTCCAAGGTCAAACTATAAACATGTCTTCCCCTACTAAGATTTATGACCTATTTTTGCAGGGTCACAGAATTAGACTCATATGAGTCAAGAACGATCTAAGTAAGTACTGCCAACAAGGTTCTAATACAATCCAAGATCCAGGGCTTTATATCAAAAGCATCATGTACTTGTATACTTTTTAGACCTGGTTCTCTTCATCATCGTGAATGTAAGACTTTTGTACATTTTATCTCTTGATTTTTGGCAAACTGGAAACTCTTTCAATATCTTTATGGCAATAGAGGGCAGGCCAGCCTAGATAAACTGAAAAGCTTTATTTTAGTTCAGAATTTCAGTTTTCTTCCTAACAAACCTTTTACCATAGATGCTAAAGCTAAGCTTTTCACTCATTAGTTTTCCTTTTATATATTCTGATGAAAGAAGAGCAATTACTGAAATGACCAGAAGATGAGCAACAGAAAAGAGGAGAGGCAGTACTTCTGGATAATCCATCCTTAGTTAAAAGGGAACAACCTAAAAACTACATCTCTGGGATATTATCACTTTACAATTAAATAGTGAACTGAAGGCTGATCTGTTGTAAATAAACATTAGAGAACTGTAGAGTTTGAAACATATCAAATGTTCCTTACCTCTAATAGGAGTTATGTCCTCTTTACCACACTGAAATGTGAACAATGTAAGCATAAGATTTTAGGTTTGTTTGTTTTCTGAAATTTTCTCTACTGAACCTCCTCCTCATAAAATATTGCTCGATATATAGCAGGAACCTAAAACACTTCTATAGTGTTAATGGTTATCATAAAAATTATTAAGCCTGACATTCAATCTAGCTTTAAGCAACCTTGCAACGGCATCAGTCTCAACAGAAAGCAGAGGGAACACTCCAATTAGAATAGTTTGAGGAGGTTTTAATAAAGGGGTAATTTACACTGAGGCACAGCCAGTTCTAAGCAACACAAGAACATAAATATCCTGCTCTCATTCCACTCCCTCCATTTGATCCTCTGCTAGGGCCCCCATTGGACAAATTCAACCAGAAGCCAAAGGACAAGGTAAGTCCAAATGTCCTTAAACAAGTCACTTCCCAAATATAGAGGAGAAATAAAAAACCAACACACCAAACTTACTGTCCATTATTTAATGAGAATTATTTTTGCAGACATGCTATGTATCTGCTCCTCAAATTTGAGTATTTTCATAATTTTCTTCTTTTCTCATACTCTTCCCTTTACTACAGATATGCTCATACTTTTCATTAACTACAATACACAGTTGCTAGCTATCAGAAATCCTTTGTAGAACAAGTCAGGATATTAACAAATAGTAATAAATTCATAGTGGCATTTTCCTCCAATGAACTCAGAATAGCTAAATTCTACAATCCACATTTGGCAATTAATCACATACTAATATTTTATATCTTCAGTATTATCTCATCCTGTACTTAACTTTTTATGACTTTAGCTTTTATTACTCCAAATTCAACTTTCAGCTTCATGAAAGAAAATATTGCACTATATTATTGCATAACTATAACACATCAACCTTCCTTTCTCGTTCATTCAACAATCTTTAATTAAAACCTACTGTGTCAGGCATTGTGATTAGCAGTAGGCATCTAAGACAAAACACATATCTCTTTCTCTCCAGAAGCACTGTCTAGAAGGGAGCACACAAGTATGCGGGTATTGCAATAGATTACAAGAAAGTTTAGGAAATACAGGGCATTGTGGGAGTATACTAAAGGCATTTAATGAAGAAATTACATGGGGAAAAGATTAGGGAAGGATTCCTGGAAGATATGATAGCTGAGCTGAGTTTTAAGGGAAGCATCACTAGGTGTTAGAATAGGCAGAGGACATAGTACTTGAAAATGCACTGTGATAAGAAAGAGCCTGATACATTCTGGAAATTTCAAGTAGTTTGTTGTGTGTCGAATGTAAAGTAAGAAAGGGAAGTGGTAAGAAAAAGGACTATAGAAGTAGAGGGAGTGTAGATATACCTACTGTGTCTCTATAAAATAACCAATAAGCAAAAAGGCCAACCAAAATTTGAAGCAACCTCCAAGTCAGAATCTACATTTTCAATCCTGAAACTAATACCAATTTAATGAGAGGTCAAATGTACCTAGGTGCTTACTTTCCAAAGTGTGGTTCAGAGCATCACTGAGGAGATTGTTAGAATCTTGGCCAGACCTCAAACCTGTTCAATTAGAACCTGCATTTTTAACAAGACCCCTGGATGATTCATAAGTAGATTAACGTTTGGAAATCACTGGTCAAGGCAACAAATGCATAACTGAAATAGTATCTGTTGTGAGATTGTTGCAAAACTAACCAGAGGGGGAAGATCATTCCATGCAGAATAAACATTCCCGTGTCACTGAGGTGGAAGATATTGAAGATGAGGATGAGGAATAAGAAATATTTTAAGTAAAAAGTGACATGGTAAGATTTTTCTTTATCATATGAAATAGGATAAATGTATGTAGCCTATTCTATTTTAGCTAAAGTCTTTTGGGCTTGTAGCATGTATCAAACTGACTGACTTGGAATGCCATTTTTTTCAAAGGTTCCACTGGAATTCAAAATTAAAAGATGAATTTATGTGAGACTACATATAAGTTCACAGAGAATAGAAGCTAAAGAATTCTGTGACAAGAACATTTAAAATTTTAGTCACCAAACCAAAAGTTTTTGTCTGTCAGGTCTCTTTCCAAGCATCTCTGTCCTTTCAAGAAAAAGAAAATTACTTCTTTCAGTCATATAAGAAAAAGATTCCCATGCAAATATTAATCCTTCACATTTACCTTTAATTCTTTGTGATTTCCAATATTCTCTAACCAAGAAAGCTGTTAATCTAGTTTCAATAAATAACATATCAATAGTGCCCAACACCATAGTTATTTCCGTGATAGGTGATAAGAACATATAGCAAATACCAAATTCCTGAAACTTGAAGGGTTCTTAAACTATTGTCAGTATAACGTCTCTTAAAATATACTTTTCTTTCAGTAAAAATATAAAAAGGTTAATTTTAAAAATAGCCAACTTTCATAGTCTTAGAACAAGGACATACTCACATAATGTATAATTGCTTTTTAAAATTTTGTTGAAATGTGCATTTGAACAATGTGTTTATGTATAGAGATAGATACAGATATTAAAATTGTTTTCATTTCATTTTAACAAGACATATATTTTGAATATGCAAATCTCAAATCTATTAAATCTTTATAGACTGATTATTTCCATGTCAGAGCATATGTATTCAGGGTAATGCCAAACATCAGAGAAAACTGGAACAAAGCAGCCTGTTTTCAGTGATCAAATATCATTCCTGAAGGCTGTACTGAAAAGCCATGTGCCTTTGAAGTCACCTTCTCTGTAATGTTACTTCGCTCAATAAAAATGACACATTAATAACCTTTCATGAGCTCATCCCTTATTTGACAATTCATATAAGCAATGCTGTGATCAAACCAGAACAACCAAAATTATTGGTTCAATAGATTTTCTTCCATCTCTGCTACAAAGTTACAAATGTGTGGCAGTTAGGGAAGAGGAAACTTAAAACATTTAGAGGTTTTTTTTTTCCTTTACTCAGTATTCACCCATTTCTTAAATTCCCCACCCGATTTCTCTGCCATTCCAGGCCACGCATTTCCTTACCTCCTCTTCAGTCTGTCAAAGTTCAATGAATTCTAAATTTTCAGCTTATATTCATTGTCTTCTTCAAAGCCTTCCTTGATCCTCACACCCAAGTGAGAGATAATTCTCTGTGCTCTTTACATGTATCTCTATTATAGATCCTATGTGATTATTATCACAGCCTGCAATTAAGGTATTGTTTTCTGACCACTGATGTTATGTGTATTTTAGAATTTATTATTTGTTCCTAGAGAAAAATATCTCTTAGCTATATTTATACTCATCCTCACATACACACAGCTAGTAACACAGTTTTGGTCACTTAGTATATCCTTAGTGATTGTTGAAATATAACTTAGCTTTACTGTAAAATGACAAAATTATTTTGAATATAATAATAGTCTTTATACATCACCAGTTTATAGCATGGTCAACCTAAGACTTTGGCATGGGTTAGCTCTTCATCTGGCATGTTTAATATCAAATGTCACATAAAAAGTGTTTGATATGAGCTGGCCACCTGTGAATTGTCTAGACAAGAAAGATTGGGGTGGGTTATTCTATATATGAATTTCTACTTGCTGAGTTTGCCACTGTGCCATTACGTTCACCAGTAAATTGTTGGATTTGAGGGGGAAATAAAATGATGCAATGATCTAACATAAGCTTGAATAAGTTAAGAAATCACAGTTGTAAAGTGTGCTTAATATTATATGATCATATATAGATATTATATAGAACCATATCAAATTGGGGTTGCCAAAAAGGTATATATTTACTACTCATAAATATGTATTATTATTCTTTAGAATATAGATTAAAATAACTAAGCATGAAACAACAAGCTTGTAGCTTTACTAGAGCTAGATTCTGCCAGTTAGATATTGGATATACTGTCTGAACATTAATATGATATGATCTTTTAAGGTCACAGAGGCTCTCTTGCTCCACTTCCAAAATATCAATATAAAGACAGCAATATATTGGCATTAGATAGTAAGAAAATTGAGCGACACACTAAGAACAACTAAGGCATAATGTCTTTTACCTCTAAGAATATAAGTGTCTCCATGTATATTGGGAGTTTAAGTGTTATTGGGGAACTCAACTTTAAGACAGAAATGAGCTAAAGACTAGCAAATGTTGGTGAGTCTTGAAAAAGTCTGAATATGAGGAAGCAATAAAAGCCACAACAGGACTGGAGCCTGAGAGCCAATAAATCAAATGAAAATAGTAATCAGACCAGAAACTAGAAAATGCCCAACTTTTCAACCACTATAAGTGAAATACATATCATTTAAATTATTATGTTTTAGTGGTCAAGGAAGAAAGATTCACCATTTTATACACCAGCTAAAAACTCAATGTTTGTTTAATGGTAGAATCAATGGACTAGATTAAATAAAACTGTGCTAAGAGGCTTTGCAATTTGATATTATAAGAGAAGTCATTATTGTGGCTTTTTGTGTTAACAATTATCGAAGCAAAGGGATGTGGGATGTGGGAGTATGAAATAAATATCCCTCCTACACGTGTACAAAACATTTCCTTATGATGGTAGAACAAACCAGTGGTTTTGCATCTCCTGACACTTAATTGACCAAATATTCCCCACATTTTACCCAAATGTTAACCCTCCAAATATCATCATAAATAATATTATAATTTCTTGTATGAACAATGTTGCATTGAAAGTGGGTTTATTGTTTTAGAAAGGACTTGGTTTCTAGTACATTTTATATGCTTTAGTATACTTGCCTGTTTGATATTCTAAATGTTAAATAATGCTACAATAGACCTTTATATACATTTAAAATAATAAACCTGTTCTCTAAAACCATTTAATGACTATAAATATACTGATTGAATTAATTATACAGGGGCTGCAGTGCACTATACTGTGTTCATCCAATGCATAAAACATAAAACATCAACATATTATAAATTTTCCCTAAGTTCATTAGCATCAAACACTTCATTAACTAGTCTGCTTATGAAATATAGTTTAGAAATTGAGAGTAAAGATTTAAAAAGTTTTATAGAAAATTGGAAGTTATTTTATATCCACTTAATAAAATAATGAAAATATGCTTGTATTTTGTACATCTTCATTTTTATGTCTTTAAATTTTATTTTCATAATAATTTATTTATATTGCAGTTTATTCAAGTACCAGTCCATGATAGATTGGGAAAATAAAATAAATTGGACCTTCACCGCAGGTGGTTTGAGAAACACTTCCCTAAAGCATTAGGTTAAAAAAAAATGACCACAGTAATAGAGGGAACCAGTATGAAGTCTCTGGGAATTAGAAAGTTAGAGTAAAATCTGAACATACTGAAAAAAGGAAAGTTATAACCTAATACATGAAGTCTAAATCAGTATTATTAACTCATCTATTTTAATGTCACCAGCAGCCTGGGTGTCCTGGCCAAATGACATAGAAATTTTAATCAGTTTGACAGTAATAGTTCTAATTGCAAATTATTACTGCCATTCTGATTTGTACATTATGCTCTTCTGAGTTGTATGAGGCAGTGTTTGAGCCTAATCGATCACAGATGCTTTGTATTGTTAGACCTACATGAGCTAAAGTTCAAAGCCACAAGCAGGTAAAATCCCCTCAGAAATAAATTCCATGAGTTCTAACTAGTGTGTCACGTATTCTCACGAAAGAGATGGCAAATGTCTAGATTGTATTCTACCATTTCCCCCTCCCATCACACTAATCAACCATGGCACATTTGCAGCTGAGACCTAATACTCCTTTACAACTTAAACTTGTAGGTGATTATCCATCAACTAGGTATAAATCATTTCCAGCTCAGTCCTGCACTATGACTTACTTATCTTGTATTCTTTAAGCTCCCTTGGCTGATATTTATTTTTAAAGATTTTAATCCTAACATTGGGCTAATTTACTCTGAGCTAAAAGAAATCTGGCAGAACATAGATTCCCTCAATCCATCATTTCTTTGCAGGGCAACAGTCTGAATTGAGGCATGAAACATCTAATTTGATAATAAAAAAAAACTTTATATACCCTCATGGCAGTAGTAGGATGAGTTTAAATTTCATTTACATCACTAAGTAAAGTGCCACTAATTCTAATGATCTCTTAAATCACTGAATCTCAGTGTCAGATAGGAACTTAAATATCATCCTATTCTACTAATATGTTACAATGTGTGAGTCTTTAGACAATATCTTTGCCAAATGGTTGTCCAAATTATATTTGAACACTTTCATTGAAGGAATTTCAATTTTTTAAAGGCGACCTACTCTACTTTTGAGGAATTCTCACAGTTAAATGTTCAGCATCTTATTAAGCATAATATGTGTTCCTGTAGGATATACATACTAGAAGTATTTTTAGCTTTTGGAATCATACAGAAAACAACTATTTAATTCTTCCAATGGCATCCTTAAAATGTGTGAAGATAGCTGTCACCAGTTCTTTATTACAAATCAATGTGTCAATCAAATGAAATATGTTCAGGACTACTGCTTACAGCATAGGTTGCCTATTATAAAGCTACTTGAAGCACAACTTACATGTGAATGGCATTCTTGGAGTTGTGTAACATGGTATCATAACTCTCAAAAATGTGTGCCTCCAGAAAATGCTTAATAGTGCCTATAATAGATGTCCGAAAGAGTTTTCCTAGCATGAAGTTAAACACCTTTATATGAGGAAAAAGTCAGCCATTTCGTGCTAGCAATATTTGGCTTTGCCAACCAATGAGTCAAAGTAACTCTTATGGTAGAAAAAGTAAAAATATCTTAAAGCTGAGTAGCAGTTTAAAAAAAATATATATATATATATCACCAATAGCTGGATTCTTGCTCTGTATTCCTTCCACCTTTAAGGCCAAGGAATAAAGATTATTTCCCCAGGAAAAGAGTGTAGAGCAGGGGTTCCCAACCTTTTTATACCCTAGGGCACATTCTAAAATATTGGTAGGGCGGAGGGCACCAGCTATATCTAAGGATATTTATTATTGAACAAGAATAAAAGATAATAAACAAAAATAATTTTAAAATAATAAATTTATTGTACGAATTATATACACACAAAAAACATATATACAAAATGTAATACAAAGTAAATAAAAAACACTTATAATAAAATTATTTAAAAAAACATAAAAGAAAACACTAAAAAAACCAATCTGTCTGTGATCTTTGGCATTGCATTTCATTGGCCAGTGCCTCATAATTAGGAGAGTATGACGACAACCCTGTTAGCAAACAATTATTAAGATGCTCATCGGTAAGTCAAGATCTATATCGTGATTTTATTAAATTCATGCTTGAAAACAAAGATTTGCATAAATACGTTGACCCAAAAAACGATTTGATTTTATATGCCGCTTTTTTTAAAAATGGGAACCTTTCTTTGTCGACTATGTTCCATAAGTCCTCTGATATTAAGGATTTTAGCAAAATATCGTTCTTAAGGTTCAAATTTTCTAACTCTAGTTCTTCTGCTTTCCCGTGAACAAGGTCTGCAATACATGCGGCTAGTTCTATTACATTTATTTGGAAAGTAAAAGGATTGATACAGAAGGAGACAATTGGCTCCATATTTGTAAACTGCAGAAATCTCTCTTCAAACTGTTTTTGAAGCACTTGCAGGGTCTCCATAAATAATGACATGTTTAATTCATTGTTACCTAGCATTTTCCTCATATATGGGAAGTGCACGAGAGACTTGATATGCAGATGTGATATCAACAAAGTCAATTTCGCTTTCAATGCGTTTACAGAGCTTATCATTTCAGCTATATTTTTGTCTTTTCCCTGCAACTCCAAATTGAAAGAATCTAATTTTTCCATGGTGT
>PVKE010022684.1:0-25351 GCA_004027555.1 Craseonycteris thonglongyai | reverse complement strand
AAAAAAAAAAAAAAAAAAAAAAAAAAAAAAAAAAAAAAAAAAAAATGACCCTCTACCAATAGCTGCAGGTGCTACAACATGTGCAGGAAGTGTATCCAGGAGCCTTGCACTGGGGCCTTGCATTTTATGCTCGATTGATTAACAATTCATCTCAGGGGTTGAATGTGACAGGAGGTTCACAGACAGCCTCCTGGTTCTGTTGTTCTCCCTGGAGTCTGGCCTGTGTTTGAGGTTTGCAGCATCCATGAGAGCTGCCTGGCACCTTGTCTGTCCCGGGGGCCCCTTGGAGCACGAAAGTGTACCCAAGTGGGGGAGGAGTCTGTTCTCAGTGTAAGTGCAATGACAGGTGCCCTTCATCTCCCCTCTTTCCAGAGCTTCTCAACAAGGGCACGTGGAGTTTCTGGGCACTCTGGGGCACCTATCAGCCCTCCTCACTCTCTGGTCAGGGCTCTCCTGCCAGCCTCCTGCTCCAAGCCCACTGGGGCCACTGTCTGTGACATCCTGAGAGCTGAGCTGGGGGCTGTGGGCAAAGGAAAGGAGACCCAAGAAGGGGCTGGACCAGAGTAAGCAGGCTGGAGAGCAGGAACACGGGGATTGTAAGGGGCCTGGGGCCGAGTCAGCCCCAATGTAGAGCTTCTGGCCTGTCCTGGACTCGGCTTCCAAGTCTCCCTTAATTCCTTTCCATCTCCAGTCTTTACTCTCACCACTTCATCACAGACTCCTCTCCACTCCTTGGGCCTAAATTTCTTCATGAGGAGACAGAACAAGATGGCTGATGGCTCCCAGATCAGATGTTGTAACTCTTCAGCCAGGACTTCGATCTTTTTCGATGTTCTCCCCTTACCCAGTCCCCTTGTCGGTGTTTGTCCTTGAGTTTTTGCTCCTGGTCTCTGACCTCTGTCCTTCTAACTCCTAGGCCTACATGGAGGCTGGGCTTGATCTACTCATTATCTCAACACAAACATTAGGCTATTCAAAACCACTTTGCCTTTTATAAACGGAGTCTCCTGGGTTACTGTTTAATCCAGAGCCCACTGCCGCTTCTCAAAGAGCACACAGGAGAGTTCAGCAGAGAGGGCCAACTTGGTGGGGCTGAGCCGAGAGAGTCTGGAGGGGTGGGGGCGGGCGGGCAGAGTAGGGGGGAGGCAGGCCAAGCTCTGAGGTTTGGCTCAGGGCCCTAAGGATCTTGGAATATTGGAGCTAGAAAGGCCCTTCAAGGTTATGTAGGCCAATCACTCTGCCTCTTTCACCCCATTTTAAAGATGAGGCCCAGCAAAATCAAGTGCCCTGAAAGAAAGTATAATTTAATACCAAAAAAAGAAGAAGTTGATTTCCCTTTAAAGCAAGCTTGTCCAACACGTCACCCACAGGCTGCATGTGGCCCAGGACGGCTTTGAATGTGGCCCAACACAAATTCATAAACTTTCTTAAAACATTATGAGCTTTTTCTGTGACCTTTTTTTAAAAGCTTATCGGCTATCATTAGTGTTAGTGTATTTTCTGTGTGGCCCAAGACAACTCTTCTTCCAATGTGGCCCAGGGAAGCCAAAAGTAGGACACCCCTACTTTAAAGATTTTTATTTTTATTATTTTTGACAGAGAGAGAGAGATGCAGAGATGGGGAGAAGGGGGAGGGCCCAGAACAGTCTCCATAGTTGCACATCATCGGTTTTTCCACATAATTTCATTCCACAGGTGGGCATGGGGCTACACAGGGCAGAAACTGGGCCGGGGTCTCGCCCCGGTGAGAACTGAACTGGGGGCACTCCCCAGTTCAGCACGTGGGTCCACACGAGCCTGGGCTGGGATTCGATCCTCAGTCTCCAGGGCTGCAAAGTGAGTGCTTAACCCACTGAGCCATCCGGCTTCCCCAGGACACCCCTACTTTAAAGGATGATTCTTGGCTTCAGGAAGAGCTCTCTCTATAGGTTGTATTTTTCTCTCATTGTTTTCAACCGATGACATCATCATCATGGCCCATGATTGTTCTGAGAGCCAGATTTGGGAACCACAGTTCTAATGTCCTGCCCCCAACACCCCTTTCTCAACCAGATTTGTAAATCAGAGAAATAACATATGGGAGACTTTAGATCAAAAGCAATTTTAAAATGACCTCAGTGTTCCCATAAACACTCACTGTGGCCATCAGGGCAGCAGAATCACAGTTGCTCACAGTGGGGTGCAGGCAGGATCTCTACTAAGGGGTGCTGGGCCAGAGCTAGGATTTACTTTCTGCTGAGCAGATCTGGGTAGGTAGGTAGGTAGGTAGGTAGGTAGGTAGGCAGGTAGGTAGGCTGGCAGGTAGGTAGGTAGGTAGGCAGGCCGGTAGGCTGGCAGGTAGGTAGGTAGGCAGTCCGGCAGGTAGGTAGGTAAGCCGGCAGGTGGGTAGGTAGGTAGGTAGGCCAGCAGGCAGGTAGGTAGGTAGGTAGGCAGGCAGGCATGTAGACTGGCAGGTAGGTAGGTAGGCAAGCTGGCAGGTGGGTAGGTAGATAGGTAAGTAGGTAGGTAGGCAGGCCAGCAGGTAGGTAGGCAAGCCGGCAAGTGGGTAGGTAGGCAGGTAGGTAGGTAGGTAGGCCGGCAGGCAGGTAGGCAGGCAGGTAGGATGGCAGGTAGGTAGGTAGGCAAGCCGGCAGGTGGGTAGGCAGGCAGGCAGGCAGCTAGCTCCCCTCATATCCTTGGCACATGAGGAGGATTCTAGAAGTATTGATTCTGGGAAGACAGTGAGCATGCTGGGCCCTATCCTGGTGAAGGGGTGTTTTTTTATGTCCCCTGATTCGAGGGTCCTTAGGGAGTAGGAGTAAAGGTGGGGGGGGCGGAGCCCTTCAGTAGGTGTGGAGGAGGAATGAGATGCTAGGTTGGTGCCTGGCACAAAGCATGCACTCAGTAAATACTTGTGAATGATGTGCGGTATAGTTTATGGTGGCTCTAAAACCAGCCAGACCAGCCTGAAGTCTGGTTCTATCACTACCTCTGTGTTTTAGAGAACTCCTTTGATGATACAGTCTTCAAAGACACAATTGCCTGTTCTAAGCAGCCATCTTCTTTACAAATGTCAGAGCCATACTTGTACTAGTTTAGTTTTCTAAAGATTTATTTTATTTTAATTAATTTATTTTTTTGACAGAGAGACATGGAGAGAAGGGGGAGGGCCCAGATTTGTCTCCATAGTTCTATGTCATCAGTTTTCAACATGGTTTCATTCCACACAGGTGGGAGGGGGCCACATAAGGCGAGAACCAGGTCAGGGGCCTCCTGCATGGGAGGCATGCCCCCTTGAGCAGGGGCCGAACTGGGGGCGAGAAATGAACTAAGGGCCTCCCACGTGGGAAGCATATCCCAGTTCAGCATATGGGTCCACATGGACGGGGCCCGGGATTCGAATCTCAGGCCCCAGGGCTACAAAGTAAGCACTCAACCCACTGAGCCATCCTGGCTTCCCCTTTTATTTTTTTTTATTTTAAAAGACATACTCCCACTAGTTTAAACAAAACAAACAAACAACAAAAAAAAAACAAAAGAAAGAAAAGAAGAGAAAATAAAAAAAGAAAGAAAGAAAGAAAAATTTCTAGCTCACACAGCTGGGAGGGGCACTATGACAAAAGCCAGGACCTTGGGGCAGGACCCAACATCAAGACTATTTTCCTCCTTATCTTTGCCTGATTTCTAGACAGGCTCTGTCTACATGGTGGGGAAGAGGCCATTTGTAGCTCAAACGCAGGTTTGGAAGGGGGCTTCTCTTTCTCAACATTAATATATCCATCTCAGAGAAGGCTTTGGTTGGCTCTGCTTCAGTCCTAGCCAGGCATAGATCACATGCCTGGTCCCATGGTGGGAGAACTGGGTGGTGTTAACAGGAGGAGGGAAATGGGAAAGCCAGGTGAGCAAACAAAACAATCACAGTCCCTATAATACCCTAAAGGTCACATGTGCATGTGCGTGTGCTGGGGAAGCCCAAGTCACAGGGAATCCCTGAACATGGAGCACTCAGGTGAGACCAGAACCAGGCTTGGCCTATTCACAGTTAGAATTACTATTAGGTATAAAATCATTTGGCTCCACTCTATGTCAGGCTGTGTTACACTAAGTTTATCTCATATACGAGGGCTGTCTAGAAGATATCCAGCCATAAATGCCTCTATTTTTCATATTACATGGCTGGATACTTTCTGGACAACCCTCGTATATCATTTGTCATTCTCACAACAACCCTAAGAAGTCGATATTATTAGCCCCATTTTAAAAGTGATGAAACAGAGGTTAAAGATTCAAACTTGGGTCCTTTTAACTCCAGAACCCAGGTTTTTCCAAAGGATGACTCTGTAGAAACCAAAGCTGAAAGCTTGCTAGATGGTTGCATCGAGACACTCTGACCCCAGCAGGGATGGTCTTGCCAGGATAGGTAACCATGGCTTCCATGCCCTTCACACACACTACACACTTCCTTGGCTCCCCCCAGTCCTACAAGCCCTTCCAAGCCTATGGATACAGGCAATCACCCTCCGTAATACATGGGTTTCTTCACCAAAAAGCATTTCTCTAAGATCTGATCCCCTAGTTGGTGACTCTCTGGAATTTTCTGGAGTGGACTGCTGGGTGAAAGGAAACCGGGATAAGGTGTTTGGAGAGACACTGGCATGGTAAAAAACCAAGGGGTATCATTTCTCAACTGAATCACAGAAATATCTGTAACCCCTAACTGCTCTCCCTGCTGCCCTTTACCCATTCAGCACTAGGCAGCTAGAGCAAGCCTCCTAAAATAGCATTCCTCCTGCACCTACCCCTGCTCAGAGCCTCAGTGGACCCCCTTTGCCCACTCTCACTATGGTGGCCTCCTCCCAGGCTCCTCTGGGCCTACCCTCCTCCAGCCCCTGAAGTTCTCCAGACTCCTCTCTTACCACTGCTCCTCACACTTCAGAAGGCAAGACACCTGGAACAGTAGATTAGCATGAACCACATGTGGCCATTTAAATTAATTTAATAATGATTAAATTATTAACAATTCGGTTCTTCAGTCACACTAGTCACATCTCAAGTGCTTGATAACATCTTGTGGCTAGTGGCTACTGTGCTGGACAATGCAGACATAGATTGTTCTAATCATCACAGAAACTTCTATTGGACAGCTCTGGCTTAGACTTTTCTCTTACAATGGAAGCCCTGATTGAGAAATGTTATCAAGTTTAGAGAAATGCAGGGTAGACTTGACTTATTCGGTGACTAAACAATTATTTGGCACCTACTATATTCCTGGATACACAATAGTGGGGCCATTGCTAAGGGGTATCCTAAGTGCCTGTGCCCAGGCTGGGGGAACCAAGAAGGCTTCCTGGAAAAGGAGACCTCTATGTACAGAACTGCAGGCTGAGGAGACAGTCACTCTTTAAATCAGGCTCTTTTTCGCATTCGGGGTCCCTTATTACAGACTCACTAGTTCCTTAAATTTAGTCCCCTACCTGGGACCAAGCCAAGAGTCCTCCACTGGCTGGGGAATGTGTAGAGGGTGGCCACTTCCACCCAGGCCCTAGCGGGAACCCAAGCTGCCTAACAGCGCTAAGGGAAGCCGTCTTGGGGTCTTTGCATCTGCTACAGCCCCCAGCTGCTAATTGTCCTCACATACATACACACACAGAGATGGGCCCACCCTCACGCTACCCCATCCCGTGCCAGCTGCCCCATCCTGCTCCTCTTCCTGGGGTCCTCTTGGGAAACGACACCCCTGCAGTGACTTGAAGGTGGCAGTTCATTGACCGAATTCACATACTGATTTGGAAGAGAGGAGCTCGATTCTGCCTGCCAAGTCCTGCACAGTCCTGGCCACTTGACATGGAAAGCCTCCCTTAAGCCTCCTAACCCTAGCACAATCGCGTGGGGAAGATTATCTTCACCTCTGTAACAGAAATCAAGGCTTAGGGAGGGCAAGCTGCCAGAGCAGCAGCGACGAAGGCCAAGCGTGGACCCGAGACCGTCCCCCTACCCACACCTCCCATTGGCATTCCGCAGTGTCCTCGGCCGTTCCCTCCCCGACTCTCCCGCGCGCCTGGCTCCCGGGCCCTGGCCTCGATGGCAGCCGGCGCCTCCTGCCGGGTCAGAGCCCAGGATCCTTCGGGAGACCGGATCGGGGCCGGCGCGGGTAGGGGGTGTGGGCCCTCCGTGCCAGCCCGAGCGCTGGGCGGCGGCAGAGCCTCTCTTTGTTTCTGCGGAGTCACGGTCACATGGCGCTTCCGGCACAGGGTGTTCCGGGCGCCGCGCCAGGCCCGCAGGCCCCCACTCTCGGCCGCGCCCCGCCGCTAATCGGGGCGCCCCGAGCCCGGTGCCAGCTGGGCCTCGCGGGCCACGCCCTGCAGGCCGCGCGCCTGGGCCGCCTTGGGCTGTCTCGGGCCTTCCTTTGCTTCTGCCCCTAAGACTGGAGCGCCCAGTGCCCAGTGGTCGCCCCTGCTCCAGGCAACACCACGTGCGCAAAATCAGGCGCCTCCCTCCCTGGGGGGACACTGTGGTAAACGGGTGGTAGACAAGTACGGAACTCCATTGTCAGCAGCCAGCCTCTATCCCTCCCCCATTTGAGGGCGAAAGCCCGCTCTGGGGAGAAGTGAGGCTGTCCCTTTCTGCCCTGCCCTAGCCACCGCTGCTCTCGCTCTCAGGACCAGCCTGTGCCCTGGAACACTTGAAGATCTTGGAGCGTCATGGAGGCCACCTCTGCTTCACTCGGCATATTCAAGAATGTATTCAACAAATATTTATTGAAAGTGAACTGCGGGAGGGGTGACTAAATCCTTCCCAGATGCCAACCCTGTGTTAAGCGCCCAAGAGGATTCTCTTTGTGTCCCAGCAGTGCCCAGCCTGTCCCTAAGAGGCTCAGCTTCCCGGAGGAGGCTTCATCCGGAGCAGCTGGGAGGCCTTCCGAACAGGGTGGGCACAGCCATTCCTGGGGGCTGGGAATAGGGTCGTGCCTGAGCCTTGCTTCCCAGCCTTGGGAATGCAGCAGGGATCACAGGGCCTGGCTCTGGGGGCGCATGACATGGGCTTTCGTCTCTGGGCAACCTGTCCCAGTGCCTCTCATCCGGGCCTGCTGGGTCTTGGGCAAGGGGCGGGGAGTTCTGGAGGGATAGAGACCTGGGAGAGGAGAGAAGGAGACAGCCCCAAATGGATGGGACAAGAAGCAACTGACCGGGCTAGGGGTGGCTGTGGACGTCCGCGGGGTGTCAGGACTTGGTGGGGAAGAGCAGGCAGGTGAGTTGCCGGCTGCCGCTGTGTCTGTCCACCAGGGGCAGGGGGTGCTGTGTGTAATGCTGGACCATGGCAGCCACGGAGGAGAAGCGCTGGACAGAGAGACAGGGCCTCCGTGAAACCCCGGAGCCTCGTGCCGGGAGAAACTTCCTGAGGGAACCGCGGGCCTCTGGCCAGAGGGCTTGTAGACATTTGTACAAATATTTTCCTTCCCGTTTACCCCATGAGGCCCAGTGCCATTTTGCTGCCCAATTCCAGGCCTCGCACAACTTTCCCGTGACTTACACCCATGGGCATGTTGTCAGCCCGGCCGGTATTTCTAGGACCAGATGGGAATAACCCCGGGGATGTGCCTCTGTCCCTGTCCCCCAGCGTGGGGAGCTGGGTGGCAGTCACAGTCTAGTTTGCAGTTCAAGCGCTGGGTGCAAGGTGACTCCTGGCACAGGCAGGAGTTCAGACTCCCTGGGCCCGGCCCTCCTCCCAGCTAGCGCATTACAGGTACAGATGCCCCCACCCGGGCTTTATGCAGCCTGAGCCCTGCAGGAGAAAGTGCCTCCCCAGAGGAAGGGGGACCTATGGGGAGGGATTCGGGTTCCGGCCACTATCATTTTCACCTATTCCAGAAAAATATAGGATGTGGGTTTTTCCCCAGGCCAATCCTTCTCTGCTGTGCCCTCCTTGTAGGTCCCCCAGCACCCACCTCCTCGTGGTCCCTGCCCTCCCGGCCCAGGGCATAGTAGCGCCCGCCGTCCAGCTGCCGGATGGGAATGTTGAAGACCCGGCTGTGGAGAAGCACTGCCAGGGTGAGGGGCTGGGAGCCATGAGGCCCTGAGCTGGGGCGCACGGTATAGGCCCCGTCCTGTGGAGGAGACCCACCTGTCAGCCTCATCTTCCCCTGATCACCCGCAGCCCACAAGCAGAAGGGATTCCGGGAAGGCCCAGGGGCTCTGTGGTAGCCCACCTTGGGGAATCGGAGCAGGGCACTTTCAACAGCATAACGGTCACAGTTCCCTGAGTACCAGGGCTGACCCAGCAGGCTGCCGTCCTGTACGTACACACACACACACATGCACACAAACAGGTGCTCAGAGATGCAGGTGCCGGGCCACCGGCTAGGGGGTGGGGAGCAGAGGACCCAGGGGACAGTTATTTGTGTCCACAGCTGCCTTCCCCAGACTGAGTCTGTGAGAGCAGGATAAAGATGTGTCCGGGCCTGGCGCCCAGCATGGTGCTGCACATGTGTTCACTGTGTGCTCCTTGCAATGGTGGACACCAGCCCAAGGGGGTTCCCAGCCGGCCTCCACCCCAGCCCCTCCTCACTTCAGCAGCTGAGGTGCTCCCAGTGGGGGCTACAGAGGACAGAGAGGCTCTTTTTCCTGCTTAAAAAAAACACACAAAGATTATAGAACTGGGGCTGGGAGGGGATCAGGCAAAGGAAGCTTGGGGCACAGCCGCAGGGGTGAGTGAGGTTGGAGGGGGCTTTAGGCCTGAAACCTAAAGCAGAGGACCCAGTGCTTCACCCCTCCTCCGCTCCAGGGCTTGGGCTCTGCTAGGACCCACCAGCTAGGCCGTGGACCTCCAGGTGAAGGGGGATCGTGAGGCTGGGAGCTCACCGCTTTGGCACAGACCCTGGAAAGTGCCCAGTGGGGTCCCCTCGTGTCTGCTCTCCACTGGAGGCAGCGCTTCAGGGCCATCAGCAAAGGGGGCATGAGGGACTAGGAGGGAGTCCGTGGCTGGCAGGGCTGCGGCTGGCACAGGCCCTGGCAGGCCTGCCCCCATGTTCCTGCTGAAGATGCCTGTACTCACCTTTAGAGGTGACATTCGCTGCTCCCTGGGACAGAGGAGGTTGTCAGAAGAGACTGGGCCCTGCAGGCCTGCTTCTCTGGGCCCTGAGACTCCCTCCATCCCCGCTCCCTCCCCTCCTCCCCCTCCAACCTCCAGCCTCTTACATTCCCAGCTTCCTGGAGGGCTGTGGTGGGCCTACGGGGGAAAAATTGGGAAACAGAGCTCAGGGTCTTTACTTCCTCCGTTAGAAAGGTTCAGTGAACCCAAAGATTTCAGGGTCAGGGCTGGGGAAGGCTGCGCGCGCACGCGTGCGTGCGTGTGTGTCTCTCACTCACACACACACACACACACACTCACACACACACCTGATGGGGCACTCACCTGGGTACTACCAATGTCCGTGGCAGAGGGACTGGGCGCATCAGGACTTGGGAGTTCAGAGTCTGAGGCAAGGCAGGAACTAAAACAGAGGGCAGGCTGGGGCAAGGAAGCTCCTGCAGGCCAGGGAGGGGCTGAGGACACCCGCAGAGCCAGCCACCTGTGCGCAGCCTGGGCCTCCTGGGAGCCCTGGCAACCAGGCTGCAACAGCTGGAAAGCTCACCTCCCCTGTCGGCACAGTGGGGGGCAACCTAACCAAAGGTGGGACACACACGAAGCATGTGTGTCCATGTGGGTGTCTGAAGGCCAATGTGTGTTGGTGCGGATGGTGGGAGCAGAAAGGCCAGGGGGACAGATGGCGTCAGGAGAGTGTGTCGTTCTGTGGGCAGCTGAGGGCCTCAGGACAGGATGGATCACCTGGATTGGGCTCACACTCCAGGTAGATGTCCTCATCAGGTTCCTGGGCAGAGCCGGGCACCTGAGGTAGGGAGGGGTGTGTGGGCCCAAGGGTTTGACAAGTGAGTGGGGGGGAGGGCACAGCCATCATTGGGGTGGGGGGCTAGTGGCACTTCAGTCCCCCCTCACATGGACCTCTTTTCTGGGACCAGCTGGAATTAATGGTTCCTTTGTCTGGAAGGGAGTATCCCACAAGCAGCTTCCTCTTCAGAGGTGCCCATGGGCTCCAGCTCTCAGAGGACGTGGGTGTCCAGGAGGAGCTCTGGGCAATGCCCTCCCCAGTAATGCTGGGTGGCACCCTCAGGACAACTGACTTAATACCCTACCAGGGGCCTGTGGCAGACAGGGAGGGACTTGGCTCTGGGCCCTTTTCTTCGGTTTCAGGGACATTTCCTGGCCCTTCCAGGCCCCCCACCCCAGCTCTGCCAACTGCCCAGTCAGAACCCTAGAACGTGAGGTGGGGGTTGAGGGGCCACTCACCACCTGGGCTGGTGCACTGAGCTCTGGAAGGAAGAGGAGAGGACCACCCGTCATGAGCACAGGGAGAAAGGCATTGAGTGACACTGAGGCTAGAAGAGTGGTGTATCCTTGGAACTTATCTGAGGGTACCCTTGGGGCCAGCTTTGGAGCCCTGGTAGAAGGCTACCCCCAGGGTATTACCTAACTTGACTTCCCGACTGGTTTGCCATGCTTGGCTCCAAATGACTTGGGCTTTTCCAAAAATCAAACCTACCCTCAAGGTCTTGAAAGTTTACCAACCACTGAGCATGTAAAAATAAATGTGTCTCAGGTGAGCTGTCCGACCTTGGGCAGGAGGAGGCTGACCCTCGTGGGGCCACTTTTTGGACAAAACCAAGCTGGTGGAGGTCCCTCCCTGAACTGACATGCAGAGTTCTGGGTTCATAGGCCTCCAGGGGCAAGTTTCTAGACGGTGGTGGCAATAATGACATGGATGGGATCAGAGACTGGGAGGCAGAGGACCCCTTTGATGGGGGATGACATCTCCAAAGTGAGGGTCCTCCAGGCCTAGTAGACCACCCGTCAGAGCTCTTCAGCCAGTGCACCTGCCCCGGGGGGCGCAGCTAACTGCTTCTGTGTGATCTCAGGCTAAGTATTTCAAGTCGGGCCCTCCTCTCCTCCTCAACCGCCTGCCTGAGTGAGGACAGGCAGGTAAGAATAAGGAGCAGCTGGGAGTGCAGTGAGCGGGCTCAACCTCAGACCAACATAAGGCAGCTCCCTGTACCCCTGGGGCCTGATTGTCTCAGGGCAGGCGAGAGGGTGGACCCCGGAAAGAGAGAAGACGTCCCCATTACCTCGCCTCCCAGTGGGCGGTCCCTGCTTCACAGACTCCTGCAGACTCCGTGCTGTCTTCACCTGTGGGCACGTTGGGCAGTGAGGGAGAATGGGGTGAGGTGGGAGCCTGGAGGGGAAACTGAGGCATTAGGAGGACAATGATGGTAGGGCAAGGTGTATCTGTGCAGCTTAAAAAAACAAGGGGAAGCCGGGATGACTCAGCAGGTTAAGCAGTCTCTTTGCAGCCTCGGGACCGAGGATTGAATCCCAGCCCTGGCCCATGTGGACCCACATGCTGAACTGGGGTGTGCTTCCCATGTGGGAGGCCCCCAGTTTGGCTCTCACCCTGCCGGTTCAGCCCCTGGCTCGAGGGGGCATGCCTCCTATGCAAAAGGCCCCCAGCCCAGTTCCCACCCTGCGCGGCCCCTGCCCACCTGTGTGGAACAAAACCATGTTGAAAACTGATGCCGTATAACTATGAAGACTACCCTGGACCCTCCCCCCTCCCCCTTCTCTTGCTCTCTGTCTCTGTCTCTCTCTGTCTCTGTCTCTCTCTGTCTCTGTCTCTCTCTGTCTCTGTCTCTGTCAAAAATAATAAAATAAATCTTTAAACAAACAAACAAAAAACACTGCAACACAAGAGTCAATGTATAAAGGCGGCGTCTGTTTGTTCCCTGTGCCTCCACCCTGTGGCTCTTTCTTTGTGGTGCGTCTCTCCTTGTTTTTCTTTCTATTCCAATAAGGTATATGACCACAGCGGTGGCTCTCAAAGCCCACAGCGGGATCAGAGCAGGAATGAGAGCTGGCAGTGATTGGCAGCTGAGTGAAGGATTTCTTTACTCTCTAGGCAGAGAGGGGTCCTCAGGCCCCATGGCCCAGGGAGGGGCAAGCCAGCCTATTTTGTGTCCCTGCACCCATACACACACCTCCCCAGCACAGGCAAGGGGTGAGTCCTGGGTGATGCTGAGGGTGGAAGGAGCCCGCCAGGCAGGTGGGAGGAGCCACTGTGCACAGGGCTCAGGCTTCCGATGCATCTCATTTTTCAGGGGCCTCTGAGTGCACATGTGGGGGCATTGTGCAAATGAGATGCCTCTTCCATTTACTCACTGGGAAGTGGTCTGGGGTGGGGCCGGAGGGACTTGTGAGGAGGCTGTTCACCATCTTGGGCTGGGGCTGCTGTGCTGGTGACTTGGAGGGGCCCCGGGGGCCACAGTGATCTGGAAAAGACCCCAAGCATTGTGGGGCACTGGTTTCCTCCCAGGTAGGTTCCCATTGCCCCCCCTTCCCCCCCATCCTCTATTTCCTCCTCCTTCCCTCCCTCCCTCCCCTTTCAGATTACTGGCTTCCTGACAGCACCATCTCCATGGTAACTGGAGGCAGCCACCTTCCCTGTCCCCATCTGGCCCAGCCCAGGGATCAGAGGGGGTGAGATGCCAAAGGGTTCTCCTGGCATCCCTACCCTCGCTCTGAGTCATGCTGGGATCAACAGGCCCCAGGAACCAGGCCAGGCTTCCTGCTTTCCCATGGTTGCCTTGGTGACACTGCCCCTCTGGCCTCTTCTTTCTCCCACCTTCCTTCTCCCGCCTGCCTTCTCCCTCCCTCCTTTCCTCCACCTCTCTCTCTCTCTCCTCCCCCCCCCCCCAGGCAAAAGGCCTCAACAACTGCCAGCTAAGGCTTCCCCTGGCTGCCCAGCACAGGTGGAGAGAAGACCCGGCCTGAACCCTGTTCCCTTGTGGGGACCCTTCTGCCCTGCCCAACCAACCAGCCTTTCTGCCTCCACTTTCCAGCCCTCACCCAGGTACAAAGAGTTGTCCTTGGTGCCAGGAAGGTGGGCAGGGGCTAGACTGAGGGGCAGAGCCTCACAGGGGGGCAGCTCATATTTATTCTCCTCTTCATCCTCCTCCTCCTCCTCGTGGGCCTTTTGGATGGGGTGCTGAGCACAGGGAGGAGAGAAGAGGTGCAGAAGCAGGGCTGGCATCTGCCTCTCCCTCCCCCCACCCCAGATTCAGCAGCGGGACTTACCCTGTGTCTCCAAGTCCCTGCGGCAGGCAATGTGCTGTGGGCATCCGTTCTCCAAGCTGCGGAGTCTTGACAGGAGACTGGTGAGACTGGCCTCGTCTCCCCCCAGCCCACCCCCTGTCTAGCACAATAGTGTCCCTGTCTCCCGAAGTCATAAACACCTGCCCTTCTTTCTATGGTGGGCCTCAGTGCTTCATTAGCTCAAAGGAAAACAGGGCCAGTGACATAGGCATTTTGGAAACAGGTGTCTCGCAGCTAGCTGCCTGGTACCTATGCCAGCCCCCCAGCCCAGGTACCCCTGAGCAAGACGGGTGGAAGAGCTAGGCCCCAGTGACTTAGCAGTACTGGACCATAAAGGGCAAGAGGTGTCCAGAGCCAGGGAAGGGAGACTCGACCTGCGGGGGACACCTTTTTGCTGGGCCCCTCTTGCCCACTGTGTCACTTACCTACACATCTGGGGGGTGGAACGGGTGGCCCCGACCTGTAATCAGAGTCTAGTCAAGTCTGCCCACGAGGCCCTTGAGTTGGTGTCAGCCAGACACTGCACGACTCCAGACGTTGGCATCCATGACGGCGTCAGTGGAGCCGCCTGGAGTTGTGTGACAGCAGCCTGGGACAGGGCAGCAGGAGGAAGAATTGGGGGCAGAGCCTAGTGCCCTTGGGTGACTGGTGCCCCAGGGAAGCCAGTTGTGGGGGAGCCCTAGTGCTCACAGACGCCTGGAGGTACATAAACAGTCTCACCAGGCAGGAGGGGAGGGCCCAGGCACCGTCAACACAGCTCTAAGGATGGCTATGCCCAGGAAAGGAGTGATGATGGGGAGACAAGGGAGGAAGGCAGAAGGAAAGAGGAGCCAAGGACTCACGGAGGATTGCTGCCCCTGCGCTTGTCCTAGAAAGAGTCAGGGAGGGGAATAGGGCCGGTCAGTGCCACTGGATGCCTGTCCCTGTCCAGAGTCCCCAGCCCCCAGGCACGGGCAGCTCTGTGTCCCTGAGGCCTCAAAACCAAGTCTCACCATGGCCAAGGCGAAGGAGCTGTGCCTCCGGGGAGCCCAGACACTGCTACAAATAGCCTGGGACAGGAGCCCTACTGTCCCCATCATTTGCATCCCACAAGCACCAGGAAGGTGGGCCTGCTGTGGCCTCCAACCCAGACCAACTTCCCCCATGCCACTCCCAAGGCCCAGCGCCAGCTCCCCACGTCCCCCACATGGCCTGCCTCCGTTGTGGCCTCCAGCCCCTCTGCCCCACAGGAGGAAGAGCTCTGCCCCGGCCACGCCCAGGCCTGAAAGCTGGACCAGGGTCCAAAGGCTCAATGTCCCCTCATCCCAGAGGCTCGAACTTGCCCACAGATCAACCAAGACCACGCCCTTTCCTAATCCACAGGACACGTGACATGAATGGGCAGACCAATTAAAAACAGGAAACTGCCCTTGCAGACTCTTCCCTGAAACTCCTTTTTAAAAAAGATTTGTTTTATTGTTTTGACAGAGACAGAGAGAAGGGGGAGGACTCAGAGCAGTCTCCACAGTTTTTGTTCCACACAGGTGGGCGGGGGTCGTGCAGAGCAAGAACTGGGCTGGGGGCTTCCCACATGGGAAGCACACCTCAGTTCAGCATATGGGTCCACAAGGCCGGGATTTGATCCTCGGTCCCCAGGGCTAGAAAGCAAGTGCTCAACTCGCTGAGCCATCCTGGCATCCCTCCTTTAATCTCTTTATACCCAATGTCATTTGCTAATAAGTAATGATCAGTGATCAAGGAAATGGAGGCTAGTGAAAAGCTAAGACATATGCACTCGTATTTAGTGTGACAGCTTCTTTTTTGATGATGTATTTGCTCATTCAATAGGTGTTTACTGAACTTCCTATACATCAGGCACTGTTCCACGTGCTGTTGATGCTGTAGGAAAACTAAACAGGCAGGCAGTACGTGTGTATTTCTTTAATGGATTCTCACAGTAGCTGCATGATGCAAAGACTAGTTTTATCCCTGCTTTTCATATGAGAAAACAGTGTGAGTCAGATCCGGCTGCCATCACAGAATACCTCAGACCGGGTGGTTTAAAAAACAGAAATTTACTTTTCACTGTTCTGGAGGCTAGACGTCCAAGATCAAGGTGCTGTGAGGATTGGTTTCTGGTGAGAACTCTCTTCCTGGCTTGCAGACCGCTTCTTGCTGTGTCCTCATATGGCCTTTCCTCTGTGCCTGCGTGAAGAGAGAGATCTCTAGTGTCACTTCCTCTTATAAGGACACCAGTCCTATTGAGTCAGAGCCTCAGTCTTATGACCTCATTTAACCTTCATTACCTCTCGTAAGGTTTTATCTCCAAATATAATCACTTTGGGGGTTAGAGCTCCAACATATAAATTTTGTGGGGACACAATGCAGTCCATAAGCACTGAGACTCTAAGAAAGTGAGGGACTCTCCCAAGGTCATGCAGTTAGTAAGGGCAGAGCTTTGATGCACATTGGGACCATAACTCAGGGGGCAAATCCCCTCACCCAAGGGGACCTTCTAGGAAACCAAAACCAGCAGGTCAAAGTCAGCAGAAGGCTTTACAAACCCCAAGCTGAGGGGGATAGTCCCAGTCCACACTGCCTCCCTGCCTCAGCCACACCCTCCTTTTGTTCTGAGGTTTGCATAGGCAAATGCCAAAGCATGGGTGAGTGAGAGGGCTCTAGGTAGAGGACGGAGTCCAGGTCATCTCGGTGGGGTCACTGGCCTGGACAGATCAGGGAGAGAAGGAAAAGGAAGACGGCCTCACTCAGGGCTTTGTCTCACCCCAGGCAGCCCCGCCGGACGGTGCTTCTTGCTAATTGCACAGGCAGATTTGGACATCCTCTTTCTCAGTCTTTGGCATAGGATGGCACTGTGTACAGCCATAGCCATTCCCTCGGGGAGAATTCCTAGAAGAGGAATTGCTGGAAACACAGTTTGTAGGTATCAGCGCCCCATTGTCTGGCGGTGCATGAGTGCCTGTTTTCTCAAAACACAAGTGATCCTGCGCATCTTCCAAATCTCAGATATTGATTTGTAAGGAACACAGGCCATAATTTACAGGCCCAGGTAGTCTAAGTCCACCCTAAGGAAACAACTAGCTCTCTAGAGCAGTATTTCACCCATTTGCATGATCCTAAGAATCACTGGGGGGTGCTTATAAAAAGTCTTAGATTTCCAGAGCTTCCTGCGATCTTCAGAACTGGATGCTCCAAGAGAAAACTGGGCATCTATATTATTTTTAACAAGTATCGTCGATTGATCTTATGATAAGTAAAGTTTGAGAAGCATTTCTGTAGGAGTCTGAGAAAATGTGATTCCTGGGATATGTTTATTAGTATCACATAAAACCTTTAGCTCATTGGGAACAAAGTGATCTCCACCCCCTCACCCCACTTCCCAAGAAGGAGTGACACACCCTGGTCTCAAGGGCCCACTACGAATGAAAGGCCAAGCCCAGGGAGATATGCAGTCTCTCTGGGCTCCTATTTCCTCTTGTGTAAAAGAGGATATTGGTAAGTCAGTCCTTCTGGCCAGAAGTGGGGGGTCTGAGGGTTGAGTGGGCACAGTGCACGCTCAATAAATACCAGCTCTTCCTCAGCTGGACCCCTAGAGAACTGAAGGGGGTGTTGGCCATTCTTCCTGGTTGCTGAGCACTTCCTACATTTGGGGCGTTCTCCAGCCTATGAATCTTGCTTCCATTCACAGAAGCTAAATGAGGCCTCCCCCGCTCCCCTGCCACCTTGCAGCTGGTGTGTGAGCATTCTGCCAGTCAGATCCTCCATGCCAGACTTTGCATCTGAAGCAGGCAGCCAGAAGAATCCACCCTGGGGAGGAGTGACAGCTATATCCTATGTCCGGAGGTCCAGGAGGCTGAGGCTCAAATGGTACCACCCAGAGCCTGGGTCAGCAGTGTTGGCAGAGGTGCCTTCACTAGGTCAGCTTGGCCGTGACCTTCCGGACATTGTTCCTGCCCGGTTCTCTGGCCCTCCTGAAGATGCTGTGAGCTACAGACTCTGTTTAATGCATTATTTTCCAGCCTAAACTAGCTAGGCTCGGTTTCTCTTATTTTCAGCGAAGAGCTCTAACTTAGGGCTGAACGTGCTGCACCACTAGCACCAGGACAGGGACGCCAAGAAGCATAAACTCTGTGACCAGGTGTACGTGTCTCCTGGGACGTGAGGCCAGGTGGAAATACGTCATAGCTTTATCTCCGTGCCTTTTTTTTTTTTTTTTTTTTTTTTGGTGGAAAGGAAAGCAGGTTTAATCAAAATGCTAGCATTTTGGGAGAATGAGGAACTCTTGTTCAAAGCCCATCTCCATATTTCTATAGTCCTGAGACTTTATTCTATAACCGACAGTAACTATTTTTATAACTAAATTACTCACTACAGATAAAAAGAAGGGAGGAGGGGAAGGAGGGAGGGCGGACCTGTTGAGGAAGCACTGGGAGGAGGACCGCCTGGGGGCATGCGGGCGGCAGTACTACGGGAGACCACGAGACCACGGGAGGGCCCGGGCGTGTGGGGTCACCACAGGGCAGGCCAGGCTCCCCTCCACCAGGGAAGTAAGGGGAAGGGTGCTGAGAATACAAGCATTCTTCTCTCCCCAGGGAATGGGAATCCACAGGGAAAGTGCAAGAGGTGGGGTAGAAAGAGGGAAGGGAGAACTCTTTGAACATAGGTTAGGGCCAGCTGGGTGGCATGGGACAGGACTAAACACGAGGGCGTGGGAAGGGGGTAACTGGGAGTAGAGCAAGAGGCCCTGTGAGGGGTAAGGGAGAGTGAGTCCTCAGGATATTTTCACCAAGCAGGTGGTCAAGGCCTCACAGAACTCTGTGGTTGGGTTAACATCGCAGACAATCTTGAAGCAAGGTGGCTGGCAATAGGCAGAGCAGGGAATCTCTGGGGATGATGAATGAAGGGCAATGTTGGGGGCTGGTTGAGCACGAGCTGGCAGAGACCCCTCTTCTTCCAGGGCCTGCTGAGTCAGCTTATGCTGGGGGTAGCTGCGATGGGCCCTGGGAGGCTGATGGACAGAGGCACAGACACACTTCCTAAGGGGACTCTGGCACCTGTTCCTCCATGGTGTGTGATCATTTATGGCTGCAGCTTCAGACCCTTCCTTCATCTTCCCTGAAAGAGGATACAGAACCTGGTGTGTAGTTTGTCTCTGGGTTTTTCTGGAAGGCAGCGCACATTTAGGGTTGGGGCTGGAAGCTGAGGCTGGCGTTCTCTGGCCTCAAGGGTAAAGTGCACAATCTGGCACCATCCTGCCTCCCTCTGCCCCTGGCGTGCCTTTGTCCCACATACCCTGCCCTTCCCTTTTCCAGCACCTTTGTTCACAGCAGATTGTGTCCAGCTCTGCCTAAAACAGCTCCTCGAATGGAGACCAAGTGCTTCTTGTGGCCTCGAGAGATCACGCCCCAGCTCCTCCATTTTCTCCTGGACTCGCACTCACCTTCTCTCTGGGGTTCCCATACGACTGGGGCCCCAGGGGGCCCATTCTGCACCCTAGTGACTTAAGGAAATTTCAGTTGGAAATCATTTAGATCTTTACTCAGTCATTAGAGAATATGACAAAATGGGAGGGTGCTCTCAATATATAGCAAAACACAGTAAAAAAGGAAGAAAAGACTCTTCTACGTTTTACTTCAAAATGTTGGCCATCCTCACCCCCCAAATCCACTCTCCTTATCTCTGCAGCTGGCAACACCTTTTCACAGGTGGTGCAAGCACACTCTCCTCCCCCCAGGCCCCAGCCCACACCCCTCCACCCCAGCTCCTTATTACGTAGATCACCATAGCTTCTCTAGTTGTCTTTAAACTCCGTTCATTTGCCCACTGCTCAGATTCTACCCAGGAGAGAGCTCAGGAGGTGTCCAGTATTCGGGAAGCCTGGGTAAGGTGTAGACACTTACAATGTTACATGGCTTCATTCATTCCTTTCTATTCTCAAACAGGCTCCTTCTTATCTAGGGACTGGGCACCTGACATTCTGCTGGGACACCCTTTCCTCCCTCTTAAGTGATCCTCAGCAGGGGTCCCAGACCACACCCTTGGGGCTCCCACCACAATTAAATCGACAGGTTTATTTCAGGGCTAGACTATAGACTCCCACTTGACTGTAAGCTCTCTAAATGCACAGCAACTGTGTCTGTTCAATTCACAGCCAAATTTTAAGGGCCTAGCCCACAGTGTGACATGGCAGGCTCTCAACAAATATTTGCTGTAGCTGCATATTCAAATCTTATTCAAAGCCTGCCTCTCTGCAAACATCCTTGGTCTCGCGCCTCTGAAAGGCCCATGGTTTGCTCCTTTCCTGCCCACCGGACACCAACCACCTGACTTAGATTGAACACAGTGTCCTGAGGCCTTTCCCCCATTACCTGCAAATAACCCCCTTCTCTAAATGCAGATAGATTACCAAGACCTCTTCTTGCCTTCACTTACTGGGTCCTTTCCTCTGTGTATTTTCCTGAGTGGAGAGAGGGGCATGTATTTCTCTCCCAAGTCCTTGGCACTCCACCCCCTCCCCATCCCCCAACTCCCTGGCCGGATGTAATATGGTCCCGCTAAGGCTTCCTTCTTCTGCTCGAGCCGGGGAACCAGGCATCTCCTGTTCACCTGCATCCTTGTTCTTTTTTCCTAAGACCAGTGAACTGCGAGATGGGAAAACCGGCCTGGCCGTCTACCTCCCCCTTAGAAAAGACCAACCACGGACGCTTCCGCATGTGTCTCCTTCCCCACGTCCTTCCTTGATGGGCATGGAGGACCCTGAGATCACTCTCCGGCCTTTACCCACAGAAAAGCTGAGACTAAAGCGGAGAAGGACGCCCTCCCGCCAAGGCCATCTAATTAGGTACACAGGAACCTACTGTGTACCTAATCCCCTACTGTGTACCTCCACATCCCCTACTGCCCTGGGGCCCTGAGCAGTGGTTCCACGGGAACTGTCGACCCCTAGTGGTGAGCAGAAGTGTGGTGGCCTGTCCCTGATCTGAGGGACAGGCAGACAGGAAGGGGCGTGGCCTGGAGGACCACCGACCCCAGTTTATCCCGTTATTGATGTAAGCCACTTTGCTTCGAAAATTGGCAGAAATCTGTGAAGTCCTATACAAATTGCAAGATTTAAAAAATATGTGTAAACAATATTAAGACATAATAATTCAACCATAATACCATTCATTATACGTGGAGGTTGTTATTAAAATAAAATTCTGTTAATGATTTTTTAAAAGATTTATTTTATTGTTTGAGACAATAAATTTTATTGTTTGAGAGACAGAGACAGAGCGAAGGGGGAGGGCCCAGAGCAGTCTCCATTGTTGTATATCATTAGTTGTGACATAGTTTCACTCCACACAGGTGGATGTGGGGCTGCATGGGGTGGGAACTAAACTGGGGGTCTCCCGAATGGGAGGTAAGAACCTTTGCTGCGGTGCCATCCCAGGGGTTACCAGTTGCGCCACAGTTCAGCATATGGGTTTGCACAGGACAAGGCCGGGACTCAAGCCCCGAATCTTACAGTGGCAAGGCAAGCATTCAACCTGTTGAGCTATCCTGGCATCCCCATTTATGATTTATAAATGTCAATTTTAACAAACTTTTATTGAAAACATTCATGTGCTAAGAATCTCTCTACTAAAATTAGAATTTTTCAGTTGCATCAGGATGTGCAACTAGTTTAGGTGCAGGTAGTTCCATGTACAGAATATGTATGTTCCTAAGTGGCTCCCGTGGTCCTAACGGGGAAAGAACTCAACTTTTGGTTCATCTTACCCTTAGTCACATTCCCTGTAATGACCTAATAACACTGCCCTGCGGGCTGAATCTTCAGGAAGCAGGGCTAGGCATTAAATGGTTTCTGGCACATCATGGACAAGTAACACAGGCTCTGACTGATTCAAGAGTCTGGTGCTAAGCCCTGGAATGCAGACGCTCACGGTCATAGGAGAGAATGGGCTCTTTATTGGAGTCTAGGGACTGGGGCAATTGTTGTCTCCATGTTTCTGTGGTATCTATCTTTCCTGTCTTGGGACAGAGAGGCTACGCAACAAAAGGCGGTTGTCTTAACAGAAATGCTTGGAATACTAAGCCTATGAGAACTTCCCAGGCAAAAATGGGCATGCTTAGAGACCACATGACCAGTTCATAGTAGCAGGACCCCCACTCCTGCTAGTAATGGAGCAGTCTACTTGGGATATCTTTTTGGAGTTGTTTCTAACTGTTCCAAGATTAAATGGAATTTTTAGGAAGTAGCTGGTAACCAGAGAACAATAAAATCTGACTTTACAGGTTCTTGGTTATACCTTCATGAACTAGGTCTTTTCCAATCAACCTTGATGGTCAGGGACACGGCAGTATACAACCCGATCAGAAAGTGTAAAGAGCTGAAAATGGGGTTGGAGACACAAAGTCCAATGTGTTGCTGGCCACTGTGGTGTCACTGCTCCCGATACACGTGTAACCTGAATCCTCACTTGGGAGCCAGAAATCAGCTGAGAAGAGGCCTCTGGAGAGAGACTGCCCTGGTCCCAGCGGGTGAATGAAGTGGGGCCTCAGCACAGCTCATCCCACCGAGCAGGCTGGATCCCGGAGTTCCTGACTCCCACTGAAGGGCTTGGGTAAGTCCCTTCTTCAGCGCCACAGAGCATCCCTGGGTAACCTGGGAAGTTAGGACAAGAGCTGTGGCGCTTGACCCTGAAGTGTAAGCAGAGCACTTGGAGAGTGAGCATAATGAATGAGAGTGCCCCGGTTATAGCTACCTAGCAGCCCCTCAGTCTTACTTGGCACGGCCACGTAAAGCTGATGCTTGAGCGCAGGGCGCTGAGAGCCGTCAGACACAGCTGCCCGAACATCCAGAGCTACATCCCAGGATGCGGAGGACAGACACAAGCATTCCCTGGGCTTCTCCAGGAAACCTGAGGGCCACCCCGGGGCCCTAACAAGCTTGGTCCCGCCGCGGGGCCGGGCTGCTCCTCCCTCCAGGAAAAGGGGAGTTCGCTCCAGACGACGTAATTAGACGTCACGGAGGTGCCCTCTGTGCCTCTCCCAGGTGACGGGTCCCGGCGCCCTTCTTGCAGCCCCTGCCTTCTGGGAGGGCGGGGCTCAGGTTCCCGGAGGAGGGCTCGGGTCGGCGACCCCACGGGCGATCAGTGTGCGTAGGGGAGGAAAGACGGGCTTGCAGGGAGAGAAGAGCCCCTGCTCCAAAGCCGGAGCCCTCCCCTCAACGGGGATTCCAGCCCGCAGAGAAATCTCATCCGGTCGCGATAGTCCCCCTCCCTTCGAGGCCCCGCCCCGCAGCCCAACGCCTGCTGGGATTTGTAGTTCATGGTAGGGGGAGCGGGGCCAGCACTCCCAGCGCGTGCGTTTGTCTGTCTCCCGAGGTCCGCTGTGGCGTCCCTGCACTCCTGATCTGGCCCGCGGTGGTCCATTGGACCTGGGCTTGGCTCAGGGGTCACAGGCCCCAGCCTCGCGGCCCAGGCCTGCTGGGATTTGTAGTTAGGGCCTGGGTGGGTGTCCCGCCAGAGCCGAGCCTGGGGTGCTGCCATCCTTGCTCCTAGTTTTCCTGCGTACCCTGGATCTGTAACGAAAGCCTGCCGGGCTTCCTTTCCGCCGGCTCACCGCCCCTCGATGTACCAGCCTCCAGATGGTCAGACTATGACACGAAAAGGGCCGGAGCCAGCCCCGAGTGTGCAGGCGAAAGAGAAAGGCCCAAATGAGGCCTTGGCCTGCGAGGCCCAGCCCAGGCCCCGTGGGCAAGTCTGGGCTAGCAGAGGGTCCAGAGCCTTTTCACTTAAGAGTTTGTGATCCATGCTGTCTCAAAAGGATGAACAAACACTTTAGGACTGGCTGGCACATTAGAGCTGATTACAGGGCTGACAGATACGATTTTTATTTGCTAAATTTGGCAACTCTATAGAGGAAGCCCAGGATGACAGGAAGTATCTTGTAACCAAGAAAACCTAGAAATGGGGCAACCCTGACCCACAGGTTTGCTTTGAGGGTCAAATGGGGTTTGTGTGTGGGGTGGGGGTATCATGAACCGCAAAGCCCAGAGAATGGATGAGGTGCTACCATTGCCAGGATCTGAACCTGAAGCACTGGAGAAAGCTCTGGGCCTTCAGGAGCCCCACTTTTAAGGGGAAGGTACACTTATTATAGTTATATAAGATGTCCCCATTAGGAGAAGCTGGGTAATAAAGGCAGGGGGACTCGATACTATTTTTTTTTAAGTGGGGTACAAATGGGTCAAGGGTGGTCTTTTCACTCATAGGTTACAAAGCCCTTTTTATAATTTTTAAAAATGTATTTTTCAGTTACTGTTGACATACAATATTATATTAGTTGCAGGAATACAAAACAGCATAGTGATTAGACATTTATGTACCTCATAAAGTGATCACCCCAATAAAGTCTATTACCTGTCTGACACTGTACATAGTTTTACTTTACATCCCCATGACTATTTTTTTCAATTATAGTTGACATTCAGTATTATTTTATATTAGTTTCAGGTGTACAGTGTGGTGCTTAGACAGTTATATAATTTATGAAGTGATCCCCCAGATAAGTCTAATACCTGCCTGACATTATACATACCGGTAGTTTTTACAAATATTATTGACTATATTCCCCACACTGTACTTTACATCTCCATGACTATTTCATAACTCCCAATTTGTTCTTCTTAATCCCTTCACCTTTTCCACCCAGCATTCCAACCCCTCTCCCATCTGGCAATCATCAGTTCTCTGTTTTGTTTGTTAATTTTGTTCTTTAGATTCCACATATAAGTGAGATCATTTGGTATTTGTCTTTCTCAGTCTGACTTACTTCACTTAGCATAATACCCGCTAGGTCCATCCATATTGTCACAAATGGTAAGATTTTGTTCTTTTTTATGGCCAAGTAATATTCCATTGTGTAATAATGTACCACATCTTTATTCAGTGGCCTATTGATGGGCATTTCAGATGCTTCCATGTCTTGGCTATTGTAAATAGCACTGCAGTGAACATAGAGGTATGTATATCTTTTCAAATTAGTGTTTGGATTTCTATGGATAAATGCCCAGAAATGGAATTGCTGGGTCATGAGATAGTTATTTTTAATTTTTTGAGGAACTTCCAAACTATTTTCCATAGTGGCTGCACCAATTTGCCATCCCACCAATAGTACACAAGGGTTTCCTTTTCTCCACATCCTCATCAAGACTAGTTCTTTTTTGATGTTTTTTAAGCTTTATTGAGGGTACAATTCAGTATTTTTAAATATATTCAGAGTTGTGAAACCATGATTACAATATAATTTAATTGCCTACAAAGAAAACCTGTATTCATTAGCATTCACTCCCTAAAGTCCCCTATCCCCTCTAGTCCTAGGCAACCACAACTCTATTTTCTATTTCTGTAGATTTGCCTATTCTGGACATTTCATATAAATTAAATCATATAGTATGTGGTCTTTTGTGACTGGATTCTTTCACATAGCATGATGTTTAAAAAATTATCTGGGGGGTTGCCGGGATGGCTCAGCAGGTTGAGTGCTTGCCTTGCAGTTCCGAGGTCTGAGGATCCAATCCTGGCTCTGGCCCATGTGGACCCATATGCTGAACTGGGGTGTGCTTCCCATGTGGGAGGCCCCCAGCCCGGTTCCGCCCTGCGCAGCCCCATGCCCACCTGTGTGGCATGAAACTATATCGAAAATTGATGATGTACATTGTACAACTATGGAGACTGCTCTGGGCCCTCCCTCTTCTCCCTCTGTCTCTGTCTCAAAAACCAATAAAATAAATCTTAAACAAACAAAAAAATCATCCAGGTTGCACTATTTATCAATTCTCAGTACTATTTTCGCAACTTTTTTTTTGATAGAACATTTAATTATATCCATTTCCTGTCAACACACAAGTCACTTAATGATGATGATATTGGCTGTTTCCACTGGTTGGCAGGAGGTGCTTCCACTAAAGGCTCCCATGGTTTCCATTGTATTGTTTTTCTTGCCAGACTTAGTTCATTTTCATCCTGAAGAATCACCTCGCCTATTTAGCCACCCTGAGTTGGTCTTCTAATTTTTTAACATCTGGTTCCGCTTTAATCACATCCAGCTTCTCATTCATAATCTGTTCTGCATACTTCCTATGTGCTGCATTTTTAGAGATCTGCTCAAGAATATTAAGAATCTTTGTGGG
>PVKE010022683.1:0-25350 GCA_004027555.1 Craseonycteris thonglongyai | reverse complement strand
TATTTATTTTTATTGTTTTTGACAGAGAGAGAGAGAGAGATACAGAGACAGAGAGAAGGGGGAGGGCCCAGAACCGTCTTCATAGTTGCACATCATCGGTTTTTCCACATAGTTTCATTCGACATGTGGGCGGGGCTGTACAGGACAGGAAGGGGGCCGGGGTCTCACCCCGGTGATAACTGAACAGGGGGCACTCCCCAGTTCAGCATATGGGTCCGCACGGGCCGGGGCCGGGATTCAATCCTCGGTCCCTGGGGCTGCAAAGTGAGCGCCTAACCCACTGAGCCATTCTGGCTTCCCTTGTGTATTTATTTTTGTTGTTGTTGTTTTTTTGCAAGACTATTTATGATGGTATGACAGGAGGTACTTATGTTCTGTTACTTCTCTTTTTATTTTCTTAGCAGCCACTGATAATTATTGCCTAGATCCATTAATTCATAAGAGATGCAAGATAAAAGGGTGTGCTGTTGAAAAGTCTGTCCTTATGAAATTTATAGTCAATTTGAAGAGACAGGTGGTTAAACAGAGAAACTGGTAAATATTCAATACATGAGATGGTGATAAATGCTGTGGAGACAATAAAGTGGGACAAGATAAAAGGGTGTGCTGCTGATGAAGGCACTGCCATTTTACATAGATGTCTAGGACATGTGAACAGAGACCTGAACGAAATAAGGAGCAAGCCATGCAGATAACCTTAGGAGGAATCTTCTAAGCAAAGGAAATAGCAAGTGCAGAGACCCTGAAGTGGCACTGACCTTCACATGCGGTGTGATGACCCAACAGGCAAGCCAGTACAGTTGGAGAGGAGTGGGCAAGGGGGAAATGGAGAGGAGTGACTGTGGAGAGGGGTCAGATCATGTAGGGCACTGTGTGTCAGTAAGACCGTTAGCTTTTATTTGGAGGAAGAAGAGAGTCTAAGGAGTTTTGAGCACAGGAGTGATATGATTACTGGTTGCCACATGGTGGACAGTCTGTAAGGGGGAAGACAGAAGCAGGGCAATAGTAAGGAGGCTGATAGCAGTAGTACAGTCAGAGAAATGACAGTTGCTTGGACCAAAGCTGAGCAGTGGAGGTGGTTGGGTCCTCAAGATACTTTGAAAGTAGAATTGTCAGCATTTAAAGGCAGTATTGACAGATTGTGTGGTAAGATAAGACAGCTGAGGCAAGGATGAGATGAAAGTGTTTGGCTTGAGAGATTGGTGGGATGTAGTTACCATTAGATAGGGAAGATTGGGAGGACCAGGTTTGGAAGCAGGGGCTCAACTTTCATTTTGGACACTTACAAGTTTGAACCACCTATTAGACATCTAATTGGAATATAATTCTTCAGCTAATTCTATGGTGTTACAGGCACGATTATACTAGAATGCTCTTTCTTCTTAACCTTGCTAACATCTCTTCACTCTTCTGTTTCCAACCTCGGGGTCATTTTTCCAGGGAACCCTTGCTTGATCCCTGTCCCCATACCTAGATTGGTTCTTCCTGTTATGTTTGCACATAGCAAATCTATTCCTGTATAGTGCTTATCATCTTTGGAATTCATAAATAATTTGTGTAGTTATTGGTTTAATGTTTGTCTCTTGTACTATGCATTCATAGAAGCAGATAACATTACTAGGTCTGTTGGAATAAAGAGAGGTTTTGCTCAAATGAAACTGATGGTGAGCAAATAAAGAGACAGATATGCTTTGATTCTGCTATTTTGTCTGCTGTGTGCATGTTGTCTAAGAAAAGAACCCAGAGCAGTCCGTGGGTCCCACAAGGTCAGATAGTCCTGCTTTGTTCACTATAGTCCCACTGTCCAGAAAGCCTGGCACACAGAGGACACAAAATAAGTATTTGTATTGAGTGCTGAGTCTGAGCGGCTTTCAATAGCAAGAGCTGTACTAGCTACAGACCCTTGTTGTATATTTTAAGAGAGAGAACAACTTTCTGATGCTTAAAGAGTGTGGAGGTCTGTTCCAGGCCTTGCTTTGTTTATAAGACTCTTTTTTTCCCATACAATTGGTTTTCATCTGGAGCTCCTGTTTGAGGCTTCGTGGATGTACATTTTAGTCTCTGAGACCCCTGTGCATGCTTGCCCAAGAGGACCTAATTCAGAGTCACGGTGAATTTCAGAAAGATTTTTGTTTTGAACCTTCTGTTTCTGATTACAAAAAACACACAACACAATATACACACACATACCCCATCCAACACCTTATTAACTAGAGTTATTTTTTTCTAGCATTCTTCCTTGGTGATTTGATTTGTTTTTAAAGCTCAGCTTTCTTCCGTTATGCAAGCCATCATTTTCTGTCCTGGTCTGAAACTGTTTTCAGTTTGCTGAGGCTTTACTGTCAGCTACACAGATGTCCTCATTCCACCAGCAGCTCTGCCAACCGACATGTCCCCAGGAGGAGCTGGTGCCTGTCTTCAAGCCCACAGTCCAGTTTGATTTCTTTAAAGTGATTTCATCCCGCTCAGGGGAGCTATAAATTCTACTTGGAGATGGTTAGGTTTTATGGAAACAAGACTTTCACTGCACCCCAAAGCTGTGTCTAGAATAATAATTCTTGCTGGTGATCTGTAGCAGAAGTCTTCCCCTTGGTGACAAAGCAGTGCCACAATAGAACAACAGGTCCCCAGCCAGGGATCCAGCCTCAGGCTTTAAAATGCCCCAGGATGGTAGGCATGGGCTGTAATTTCCATCTAGGCCTGAGCTCCCAGTTGCTAAAGGCAAGGGCTGCTACCTTCCTGTGGGTAGAGCATTGCAGTGGTTGGAGGATTTATTCCAAAAGCTCCATTCTGGAGAAATTCCTGTTTCCTTTGGGCTGTTTCTGTTTCTCTCTCCTCTTTCTCTCCCTTTCTCCCTTTTTCTGTCTGTCTGTCTTTCTCTCTCATTCTTTGCCCCTCCAGGCTCATGTTTTTCTCTTTAGAATTTTGTTTTGTTTTGCTAGAGCTGCTTGACATCTTTACAGAGAATTTAAGAACTGAAGGTGCCTTCAGTTGCTTTTCTGCTTCTTTTCCTGTTGACTTGAAACGTCCTTGCTATTTTCGCTGTCTTTCATCGTCTTTCTGTCTTCCTCATTGAGTGGGCTTCTGCTGTGGCCTCCATTTCTTAGTTCCTTCCTTCCTTAACTTTGGATTGTGACTTCCCCCAGTATACTGAAATAGTACTTTCAAAAGGCACTGGTGGCTTTCTTATTGTAATACAAATACTGTTTTCTCCAGCCTCTTTTTTTCTTATGCTGCTGTTGAGACAGCTGTCCAGCTCCTCATCCCTACAGCATTCTTGGTTTCTCTAACCAGTGGCAGCACACACCTGGTTTATGCTTTCTTCCCTGTGCTTGTGCCTCTCATGCTGTTTGTTGCCTTTTCTACCAACCAGCTAACTCCGGTGGTTCTCCAAGATGTGGTCTGGGCCCCATGCTCATCTTTCTTTAAATTGACTCTTCCTTGGGGAGCATGCTCATTCTCATCCTGTTGATTACCCCGAAGCTTGTGTTGCTGTGCCTTCCACATTTCCTCTTTGCTTTTATATCTCTTCAAACTCAAGCATTCAGAACAGGACCTATGATTTTCCCCTTCAAACTAGATGTCCCCTTTTACATCTCTTTTTCTGGCAGTTGTACTGCTTATTCTTTGGCCTCATGGGCTGGAATCCTCATCTTCCTCATTCTCCTATCACTTGCAATTCACCAAGTCCTGTTGATTTTTCTTCTCTAATGTCTTTCTGGTCTCAGAGGAAGGATGGAAACTAGCCTTTATTGTCTACTTGGTGCTGTATCTTGGGTTAGGGAAGTCATCTCATTGCATCTCTCGATCTTGTGAGGTAGGTAGAGTGGTCCCAGGATGCTCTGAGAGATCAAGGTGTGTGCCTTGGACCCCCCAGATGGGCAGTGGCAGAACCAGGAGTCTTGCCTGATGCCAGGGTGCAGTCTACACCCCAGAAGACTTGAGATGCTCATTTACTCTACCTCTCTGCCTTTGACCCTCCACTCACCCTTTGTGCTAATCTGCTTTTAGCATTTCTCCTGCCATTTCTCTCTTCTGCTCAAAAACCTTCAGTGGCTCCCTATAGCATTTGCATTTTGAAGACAAAGAAACCTAAACCCAGAAGAAATGAGAAAATTGTCCCCAAGGAAGTGACTGGCAAATGCTTGGCTGTGGTTTGAAACCACAATTCTTTCACTCAGCCTTTGAAGCTTTTCTGTCCAATTCTCAAGGCCCACCATCATTTTTCTTACTCTCCCCACCTAACCGCATTTCCCACTACTTGGAAGCACACAGCTTCCAAACTCGTTGGCCAGTCACCCTCACCCTCCCACCAACTCTGGCCTCTTAGGCACCTTGGCTTATGTTCCCTAACTTTCCAGGATGTCTTCCTTTCTTACTTGCACCCATCTGAATCTTCCTGCTCCTTCCAGAAGCATGCTTCAGTTCGTTTTCATGGATCTCGTGCCCTGAGTTCCACACCACATAATTAATCCCACACTTAATGATAGAAGATTTGTCCTGTGCTGTTTGCTTCTGTTTCCTGTGTCAGAACCTGTTCTCCAGGGACCATGCCTTTTAATTTGTTTTTCTGCTCATATTCCACCTTGTCAGAGAAAGGAGTTATGAACAGGCACCAAGAAGGGACTGAGTCTTGGGTTGGTTTTTGCTCCCATGGTGCTTTGCAAGTGCTTGTCGATTGATCAGGACCTTCTCTGTAATGAGAGCCTCCAGCTGTCCCTTCATTCCTGGATAGTGCCGTGGACGCGGACAGGACGACAACCCACAATCCACCGTGGCGAAATGGTGACAGGCCGTGCATCTTGGTGTCTGGAAGTGGGGCTTTCACCGCCTGTGGTGCCTGATCACACTGCAGAGCTCGCAGTGAAGAGAACGGAATGAGAAATGTCAGTGTTCCTGTGTATAGAGAGACAGATGCCGAAGGGAAACAGAAGCTTATTCAGACCCGGTAGAGGGCCCGGTTTGGAGCCTGCCCAGGTGGTTACTGCCTTGAGGATTACTCACGGCATCCAGACCAGAGAGGCCATCTGTTTGACAGCCTTTCTGGTCTCCCATTCTCCTTCAGGAGGCCACAGCCCCAGGGTGGGGATGGGGGAACTTAGTAGGAGCTTTTACATCTTTTTATTATTAGTTTGTGTATAAAAACCTTTTATTATTGAAGTTTTCAAATACCTAATGGTAGAAAAAATAGTAGATGAGCCTACTTTTTTCCAACACCCATCTTGAACATTATCAACATTTTGTTAATATTGTTTTTTCCATCTCTGCCCTTCGCCTAACCCCATCTAATATATATACCCTTGTTGCTTTGTTGTTACAAGTAAAGAGCTGCACAGCTTTGCCAGGCCTTAATGGTTAGTGGTATTACTTACCGCCCCTTAGCGATTTGTACCTGTTGCTCAGACAAGTGCAGGTGAAATGGTCATCGGGCCATTGTCATCTGGGGATGCCTGGCTCTGCCAGTGTGTTCGCTGTCTACCCATTTCTCCTTGATCCTGGTCCTCCACTGGCATTCATGACATTCTAGTCCAGAGCCAGGTCCACGGGTGTTCAGGGCTTTGGAAGCCTGTGGGGCTCTCTTGTGGCTACCACAGTGACCAGGATGCTGTTGTTGGCTTTTAGCTGGCAGTAGTCTGGGGGTGGGGAGTAGGGATGTTCACTGGCCGTAAAAGGGCTGGTTCTGCACAATGAACCTGTGTCTCAGCCATAGTCAGGTGTGCTGCTGGTACTCTGAAAGGTGCAACGTGGGTCAGAGGGTTGACTTTCTCTTGATGCCTTTTAAGTTTTAATAGTTTAATACAATCCCTTTGGCTCTAGATCTGCATTGACTTATGCAGTCAGGTGACTGTTCTAGCCTCCAGCCCCTTCTGAGGGTTCATGGTTTGGTGCAAACCTTTGGCCTGTATTACTTGGAGGGTGTCTTGTAGCCCATGTCCTAGCTATACACAGCCCTTTTGCTGCCTGTCCCAGCCTTATTGATGGAGTCACAGTGACATTTAGCTTGACAGGTCATTCGAAGCTTTTCTGCTGGTGAGAGGGAGATTGTGGAAGATAAACCATGAAAGGAATATAACCTGGGGGGTGGGGGTGGGGGTGAGGGGCTTGTCAGACCTGCCTCTTCCAGCCATCAGCGTGGTGTTGTGGGGGGCAGCAGGTGGTTGCTGATTATACTTGGACAGCCACAACTGAGTCCTTTTCATTTTCAGTCTCACTCTGGATAGATGCTAGCTTTCCACTGCAGGAAGTGAAATGTTCAGGCAACTCCGGCCCCAGGCACAGATGAGAAAGGGCTAATGGGCACTGAGAAGGCACTGTGGGGAGAGGCACCCTGTTAGTCATCATTGATCTGTGACAGCTGCCAGCTCCAGGCATTTATCACCTGACTGTGCCTGGGACACAGGGCTTCTGTGCCTGGTCTTTCTGGAAGAATCCAGGGCCCAAAAGCCTGTCTTGACTTGTGTGCTGTTCAAACCCCAAATCCATGTGGAAGAGGTAGCTGGGAACTTAATGCAGGATGAGGGAAGCTTCTGGATGACCTTAGTAGATGGCCCAGCGGACATGCCCTGGGTACTGATGAGGATTTCCCTGGCCTGGAACTCTGAACTTAGCCTGGCTAAATGTTTCTTCATATGTGAAGTGTTTTTGGTGGTACCCTGTTACAGTGAGTAAGACTGAATTAGTGAATGAGAAAGGTTTTTTCTTTCTAACTCACATCTAACCCTTTGATGAGGCTTCGGAGAGGTCTTAGTGTAGTATTAGTACTAATACATCTTTAACATCTACCTCTGACTCCTGCCAGTGTTCCTTTTTGACAAAGCCTCAGGCATGCTATAGGTTCTAGGTAGCATTTGATAATATATTTTTTAAAGTATATTTCTTTCTCTGATTACCTTCTATACATGGCAAGTGATACTGGTTTTCATATGTGCTTGTAATAGGGGGTTTCCTTTTGAAATGCATTTTCTGAAGGGGAAAAAGAGGGGGTGAATTTGAGAAAACAACTGATACAATAGGTGGTATGCCAAGATGGCCAAGCATCTTGGAGACGCTTTTCAGATAAAGGTTGGGAAATGTTCTAGTGTTTTGTCTACAATGATTTTCCTTTATGTTGATGTCCAGGTCAGCAGTGTCAGAATGGGATTTAAGTGTGGAACCTTAAGTGGTGCCACCACCAGTGACCATCTGTGGTGTGTCTGTCTCCTTCCTTCCTCTTGTTCTTTATTTGCTTATTCAGCAAACACATTTTGAGTGTCTTCTGTGCCTGATGCTGTGCTGGTGGCAGGTATAGCAAGGTGGTCCCTACTCTGTCTAGAGGAGACCGATTGGAAAGACATAGGTGGTATTCAGTGCGACAAGTGTACTCATGGAAGGAGTTAGGCAAAATGGTTTTTAGTGCTTGACGTGACTGATGCCATCTTGAGAAGCAAGTCGCTTCAGTGACTACCTGAGGGGTGGGCCCATATCACCTGAAAGGAATGTTCTTATATAATTAGGTCCATTAAGTTTCTTACTGCCTTGTACTGTATAGCTTTTAACAAGCACATGCCACTTGGCTATGGGTTGCCTGTGTTCTGTGTGTGTGTGTGTGTGTGTGTGTGTGTGTGTATGTGTGTGAGTGAGAGAGAGAGAGAGAGAGAACCCCCTCATCCCCTTTGTGCTGGAAAGATCCATGGTCTTCACTCAAGCCTCTGCCTCTGTTCATAAGCTTCTTTAATAAACTCTTTAATTCTGGAGTTGTCAGCCTTTCTTCTGTCTCGAGGTGTCTTGAGTACACCTCGGGAAATGTTTCCAACAGAGAGGTACTGCAGACGTTGCACTAATGATTGCATGGCACAAGGAACTCATGCTGCTCACTGCCGAGCATTTCAGGAAAGCCTCGCAGAGGAGGAAGTGTTTGAGGTGGGTCTTAAAGAAGAAATAAAGGTGAATAGGGGCTCAGGGCAGAGAAAGGGAGTTGTAAGCAGAGGGGGTAGCTGAACAAGAGCATGAAATCCCGGAGAAATATGGTGAATTCAAGGCCCTTATGTTTGAGAACTGTCCAGAAAGTGTTCAGCCACGTAACCTTTCTCATATTGACAGTGGCTGGAATTTTTCCCAGACAGCCCTCGTATATTCTAGTATAGCTGGAGAATAGATGGGGCATCTCAGACTTTCCATGTGAATTGCTTGGAAATCTTGTTGAAGTGCAGGTTTTGATTGAGAAGATCTGGGGCAGGACCTGAGACTCTGTCTCTAAGTAGCTCCCAGGCAGTGTTGCCTGCTGCTGGCCTGTAGACCACACATCGAGTAACTGTGTGTAGAGCTCATGTAACAGTAATAATTTAATAGCAATAGCCAACATCATTCTGCCTGCTTCCTTGTATTCCAGGCATGTTTTTGCACTTTATGTAGTAATTCCATTTGACTCTTTCACCAGCCCTATGCAGTAGGTAATTAGGATTATGCCCACTTTACACTTGAGGAAACGGGGGCACAGACAGGATAATAACTTACCAAAGCAGAAGCTGAGGTTAGAGGCAGAGAAGAGAAGAAAGACCTCGTGAGTTGTTCTGAAAACCTTGGACTTGATCTTGAAGGCAGAGGGGAAAAATTAGAAGATGATTAAAAGGAGAGCCTGGATGAAACGTGCCCTTTGTAGAGACTGTTCTGGCCATGTACCCTCCACAAGTGATGTGTCCTGTGAAGTTTGTGTCCTAAGCGAGCACTTCATTACTTTACTGTCAAGTGTGTTTTGAATTAAGCAGTGAATTATTTCCTAGTGTCTCCTCATTGTAGCTTTTGTTAATGTTGTTTCTCTTGGTTGATTTTTAAGCAATTGAGTCAGTTCACAGTGTTTGAACTTCTTTTTGAACTTTAATGTCTGAAAATGATTGAACCTTCAGCATTGAACCTTCTTCCTAACACAGCACATGTTGCTCAATTCCAAGGAAATGCCATCTCAGAGAAGGCAAATGGCTTGAATTAATCTGTACTCACTTAAAAAATTTGAACGACAATTTCATTGTCAGAGGTCTGCATACAATGTATTTTATCTCTGCCCAGGTATCAGCTAGCTCAGCACTTTTGTTATGAGCGGTGTGTCAAGGCCGAATATTGCATTTTGAAACTGAGAGTCAAATTGCAGTTTAAAATCCTGACTTTCAAACCTGTCTTTGAAATTCAGATAAATGAAATGGAAATGTAATATGGTAGCTGTGTTAGGAAATACTGACTCTGTCACTCCTTGTAGAAATCTTTAAGGAGTAACCATTTTGGCATATATACGTATACACATATATCCAAACATAGCACATATATTTATGTATATAAATAACACACATTCTTTTCTTTTTGGTCTGCCTTTTACTTTCTTGATTAGCTGATGTGTGATTTCCTGTTACCGATTAGGCTTGTTTGACATTAATGGACCCTTGAAGAGACACTTTTTGTAACTTTGAAAATGAAACCTGCCCTTCGGCTTCAGCCTGGCTGGTCCACCTTCCTGTGTGTTTCTGCAGCTGGTCCTTCACCATGGCCCCTCCTCTGCTGGGGCCCATCCCCGCTGTGGCAGCCTGGTTTTGTCTCTTCTTTCCTTGATAGCATTCCCCACCTCCTTTTCCTGCAGAGATGTCCTTCCTGACCACTTGCTTCAGGAGCCCAGTTCTCTTCCTCACACTGGCTGGGAGAGCATGGCTGGGGAAGGGTGACTGTAGACTAAGGCTGGCTGCCTGTGGCACTAACAGGTTTCTGGCATAGGAGGACCTTGTTTTGCTAACAAAGCTTGATGCCCACAACCCAGTGGTACCCAGACCACTCCTACTGTCCTCTGGTGTCCAAATCTGAGAACTGAGATGTGGCTTGCTCTGAATTAACCAACAAGTACAAGGAGGAAGATCATAAATGCTTCACGAACATGGATGGATCACTTTTTTAATTTGTATACTGTATACCAGTACCCACTGGCTTTCCTTCAATTTTTTAAAATCAAATTTATTGGGATAATGGTTAATAACATAAATTTCAGGTGTACAACTTCATAATACATCTATATACTCTATTGGGTGGTCACCATATATTTGATCCCCTTTACCCTCTTCATCTTCCCCCAGCTTTCATTGTTAATAATTATTTTAACAGGTTCTCTTTTTAAAATATTTTTACTTTTTTTTTAAGATTTATTTCTATTGTTTTTGACGCAGAGAGACAGAGAGAGAGAGAGAGATACAGAGATAGAGAGAAGTGGGAGGGTCCAGAATAGTTTCCATAGTTGCACATCATTGGTTTTTCCACATAGTTTCATTCCACAGGTGAGTGCGGGGCTGCACAGGGCAGGAATTGGGCCGGGGTCTCACCCTGGTGAGAACCAAACTGGGGCACTCCCCAGTTCAGCATATGGGCCCGCACGGGCTGGGGCCAGGATTCGATCCTCTGTCCCTGGGGCTGCAAAGTGAGCACTTAACCCATAGAGCCATCCTGGCTTCCCCTCTTTTTTATAAATATTTATTTATTGTAGAAAATTTAAGCAAAAAAATTTTAATAAAAAGGAAGAAAAGACCTTTATAATCCCAATATCCTGAAAAAGAAATCCCCATTACTTTTTTAGTGTATATCCTTCTGCTATTTCTTACGTACACAGGTGAATACAAACGTATGGCTTATCATACACTCTTTTAGAAGTTTGATCTTTTCACTTAACACTTACTGTGTTCATCTTTCCAAGGCATGAAATATCCTCCTAGAACATCTTTTCAATGGCTACAATCATTCTTTTGTGTGAAAGAACAATAGTGTTATTTAGGCAGCTCTTTCCTGTTGGACATTTATGTTGTTTCTTACGTTTTTGCCATTGTTGATACCATTAAAATGAGATTCTTGGGGAAGCTGGGATGGCTCAGCGGGTTAAGCGCTCGCTTTGCAGCCCTGGAGACTGAGGATCGAGTCCCAGCTCCAGCCCAGGTGGACCCATATGCTGAACTGGGGTGTACCCCCAGTTCAGTTCTTGCCGGGGCCTATGTGGGAGGCTCCCAGCCCAGTTCCTGCCCTGCGCAGCCCCGCGCCCACCTGTGGAGTGAAACTATATGGAAAACTAATGCTGTCAACTATGAAGATTGCTCTGGGTCCTCCCCCTTCTGTCTGTCTTTGTCTGTTTCTCTCTCTGTCAAAAAAACAGTAAAAATGAATCTTAAAAAAAAAGGATGAGATTCTTGTAGCTACTGCATGGAAATGTGAATATTTCCTAGGATAAAGTCCTTAAAGTAGAAATGCTGAGCCAGGCTTAACTGTTTTTTGAAAGTTTTTACATATGGTAACTTATTTTTGTTTCTCTGTAGACACTACAACAGCAAGAGTGCAAACTTCTCTATAGCCGAAAAGAGGGTCAGAGGCAAGAAAATAAGAACAAAAATCGATATAAAAACATCCTACCCTGTAAGTATCGGTTTTATTCAGTGATAGTCACTCTTGGAGACTTTGATTCCCATCGCCCCTGTAAACTTTTCCTGAGGGCTGTGCATCATTCTCCGCGATCTTAGGGCTTTGCCTCTTTTAATTGTGGGCAGTTTTCAAAAGAACCAATGTAGGGACTCTTTCACCGAGTTCTTGCGATGCTGGTTACTGAATAAAATTGCCACTAGGAGGTTTTGCGTGTGGTTCCTTCTGTTAATTAATTTTGTCTGCCTAAGAGTGATAATCTCAAGGCTTGCCATCTCCCAGTGTCAGGCCACACCAGGAGCCAGGGGTCCCAGGCTGTGTCCTTGCTCTGCAGTACCTGGCCTGTGGGTTTTGGGGAAGGCACACCTCTTTCTGAGACTCTTGTTCCTTCATCTGGGAAACAGACGAGCTTCTCCTCCTGAGAGCTCTTCCAACTGTTCTGTTCCCTGATGCCCGGAGTGCCAGTGACTGGAGATCTGGGTACCTACTTACACTTTTGCTCAGGAGAGGACCTTGTGATACAGCAGTGCCTCCTTTCACACCCGTATGCTGCCAGCTGGAGCCCAAGTTGAACCATGGGGAAAGAGACCCAGAAGGTCTTTGAATGAGAAACCCAGAAGTGGCACGACACAGTTGTCATAGTTTTCTTCTCCTAGGGGCTGATCTCTGCATCCGTATCTCACTTAGTCTATACCACATGCATGTGAAGCAGGTGTTCTCACTATCCCTATTTTCTAGGCCATTTTACTAAGGTCACAAGTAGGAGGAAGTGGGAGAACTGGTACTGGAGCACCCAAGGTCACTACTCGTAGCACCATGCTCTAATGCGCAGTCTCTAGAGTGGACTGTGCTGGTCAGTCCCCTGTGGGAGAGGGAAGGAGCACTTAGATCATCTCTTGATTTCTATCCTTTATTTAAAAAGAAAAAGGAATAGAAAAATTAAATCTAATGTACACATTGATGGCAGGGCATGTGTAAAGTATTTATCCAACTTAAAAATAAGTTTTGTTTGTATATATAATTATATATATGTCTATGTATTTCAGTGTTCAAAAGCTTTATTGAAGTATATTGGGTTGCATGATCAAATTTGTAGAGCATTGTTATAATGTCTCATCAGGTCATAGCCATTTCATCAGATATTGTAAACTGCTGTGTGTGCAAGTGAGTGGTATAATCTTTTTCTGTAAACATGCACACATACATGGTGGGTATGTATGTCACATCTATATGGATTATTTATAACGTATGTAGGTGAGCATGGGAGAAAGTGGAGTCATTAATAATACTGAGAAAAGGCAATGAGGAATTTGCAAAAAATCAGTTTGAGCCCCAGCATGGTCCTATGATTTTGGGGGCAGCCTAATCCTTTTTATGTGTGACTTTTACTTTCTGTTCAGGAGGTCTAATGGCACTCATTAGTAAGACGCAGGGGTGTAGGGAAAGATGAAGGGAACAACAGAATGCACTTTGTAAATAGATTATCATGGCCCTTTCCTCCCTTAAAGATCCCAGTCAGACATTTCCTCTGATTAACATCCTGTTTCTTTAAAGAATCTGAGACAAAAAGAACATTATTCTGTTAAGACATACAACTGTATTACTAATTCCCATTATAAAATATATTGTTAGGTAGAGCACTCAGATTTGTATGCTGCTAGTGTACTTTTGTACAGAATTTGTTCAGTTGTTACCACCAGAATCTTCTAGGTATTATGTTTCATTAAAAAAAAACCAAAAAAACTTTTTATTATGGAAAGTTTCAGATGTATTCAAAAGTAGACAGGATAGTATAAAGAATCCACATGTACCCATCACCCACCTCCAACAACTGTCAACTCATGCCCAATCTTATTTCATTTATCTATACTTGACTCTTCCCTTAAAAAAAACAAATGTTTTGTTTTGAATAATTTTAGATTCACAAGAAGTTACAAAAATAGACTCTTTACCCAGCCTGTATCCCAATGATAGTATTCTGTATATCCATAGTATATAAAGCAGGAAACTGATATTGTTACTTTATTCTTCTTAAAGCATTATGAGGCCTCATGTAGTGTTCAGATTATTGTTGTACTTATTTGGAATTTAATGTTTTATGTGGTCTTATTAAATGAACAAAACTTGGACTAGCATGAGACTTATCTGATTCGAACTTCTTTGTCCTGAAGCGGTCTGAGTGATTTTGTGACTTTGGTCTCTTTTTCTTCCAGTTGATCATACCAGGGTTGTTCTACATGACGGTGATCCCAATGAGCCTGTTTCAGATTACATCAATGCGAATATTATCATGGTACATGTAGCCTTTCACACTTTTCTGACCATTCATTGCTAGTCTGTTTTTGCATCTTAAATCAGTCCCAAATGTTTGAAGGGTTTTCTTTCTCAATTTCTAGCCTGAATTTGAGACCAAGTGCAACAACTCAAAGCCCAAAAAGAGTTATATTGCCACCCAAGGCTGCCTGCAAAATACGGTGAATGACTTTTGGCGGATGGTGTTTCAGGAGAACTCTCGGGTGATTGTCATGACAACAAAGGAAGTGGAGAGAGGAAAGGTATGCTACATACTCTTCTGAGAGAATGTGTTTAAAGTCTCAGAAACAGCAGGTTGACCATGTTAAGAATTGACTAAACAATTTAAGCTCACTGTATCTGACCCTCCAGCAAAAAGGGAATAGAACAAATTTGATTATGATGCACTTTGGTATAGTTTTCTTCTGCTTGGAGGTCATTGAGCTTCTTGGATCTGAGGATTTAGAGGTTGTTTTATTCAAATTTGGATAATGTTTCTTATTTCTTCAAATATGTAGCCCCATCCTACCCTGTCCTGGGATACCAATTACATGTATATTAGGCTGGTTGAAGTTGGTTTTTTTTTTGGGTATACTTTAATTGGTTTATATAAAAGTTGCATGGAATGTAGCAATTATACATATAAGTTAAACCCAAGTCAGAGAGATAATCTTGGATTTTAGCCCTTCTGTGATTTTCATATCAGTTGTGAAAGCACTGTGATTTTATAAGATTTTAGTTGTTGCACTACTAGTTGGTACACTTCTGAATACTTTTGGGGCCTGACCTTGTCATTGTGGAACAAATGTCTCCTTCAGGCTGTACCTGCAGTAATGTTAATTATTCTTGAATTCATGGACAAGTTAAGAGAGACTTGTCTCTCGTTGAGTGGAATATCTCTGTCTTTGGCAGCAAGAATGATTTCCTTGTTGCCATATTTTCCTATCTGCCTTCCCTGAAGCCAGCAGCTCTTGCAGGTCTGGCATTCCCAGGCACCCAATGATGCGAAGGTCACGTGTGCATTCAGTATAAATGGGTCTGGATATAGAAAAAGCAGCTGGTTCAAAACCCTATCAGCTGCCTATCTGTGCTGGAGGTGTTCACACTTGGCTTAGATGAGGCTCAGAGTCCTCCTACACTGGGGTGGAAATGAAGTAGATAGCCTGGCTTGTTGGGCAGCCCAACACCTTAGAGGCCCTTGCTTACCTTCTTTGCAGAGTGATGGGCAGATCTCTAGAATTTACAGTGCTGTGTTGCTAGACAGCACTCTCCAACTGGCCAACCCTCTCTTTGCATCTTTGGTTCTTTAGAGATAAATAACAAACATTGACTGTCCTGTGTTTGGATCAGACAACTCTGCAAAGGTTGCTTTTTCATCCCCCCTTCTCCCTGGTTCTCCAAGCACCTACTTTTCTTACTTGAACTCTTTCCTTTTCTTTGAAAATCTGACAGTTAAATGCTAGACAGGTCATTTTCCATGTCAGTGGTTATTAAGCAAGACTTGAACATTTATTTTCTGCTAGTTTAGGCTTTTGCTTCAGAGTTCATAGAGATTAATAACTGTCTTTCCTCTGATCCTTTCCAGAGTAAATGTGTCAAATACTGGCCTGACGAGTATGCGCTCAAAGAATACGGGGTCATGCGTGTTAGGAACGTCAAAGAAAGTGCTGCTCATGACTATACGTTAAGAGAACTTAAACTTTCAAAGGTTGGACAAGTAAGTATATTGTCGTATTTTAGAGACTTTGGTAACTGTTTATGCAGTAACCCAGGTCATGCAGTTGCTCGTGTTTGCATGCATTCATGCATTCGTTCACTCACTGATTTATTTAGTACCCATTATTGGGTACCTTTTAGGTGCCAGGTACAGTTGAGGCACAACTGGTATATTGCACTTGATCTTAGCCAAAAGGACGATAAGTGATTGTCTACTGGCACATTGAGACAAGACAGTATAACCTCTGCCCTCACAGAGCCTAGGGAGACAGAGGTGAAAAAGTAAATGGGCAGCTAGACTTTCTGAGTGTGCTGTCTGTGAAGGCCGCAGGATAGTGCAGAGTGATGGGTACTTGAGATGGAGTCAACAGGGAGGACCACTCTGAGAGAGTGTCACTCAAGCTGAGACCTGAATGTGGCAGAGCAAGTGAGAGGAGAGCCCCGGGTCCCAGAGGCCTCAGTTGCCTCCTGAGTTCAGCTGCACATGGATGAGGGCGAGCAGGAACACTGCCTGCCGCTGATGATTCAGACGGTGAGTCAGGTTGGAGTTTCCTGAAGAACAGAGCCTGAAGAGGGCCTTTAAATGGAGTGTGAGGAGCTTCTGTGCCAGCCAGCTCCTTCGGCTCATGTCAGATCTGAGCAAGATCGAAATGGGGCAGTGCCTCAACCCCTTGATTTATTTAATTCTTTTCTGGTTTTTCTTGGCTCTACTCCAGGGGAATACGGAGAGAACGGTCTGGCAATACCACTTTCGGACCTGGCCGGATCACGGAGTACCCAGTGACCCCGGGGGCGTGCTGGACTTCCTGGAGGAGGTCCACCATAAGCAAGAGAACATCGTAGACGCCGGGCCTGTGGTGGTTCACTGCAGGTGACAGTCCCTCCCACCTCTCTCCGCCACAGCGTGTCCTGTACCCTAATGTCCAAGGCTTTGTGTTATCTACCCACTCCCAGCTCTTTAACTGTGGGAAAATTTGATCTACTTGAGACATGGATAAACTGCATTAAGGGGCACTTTGACCCCAAAGTACATTTCTCATAGATCCTACAGAACTGTCAGATACTGGGGATGGTGGGACAGCGGGTAGTGAACACAGTCGTGATTCTCAAGCCCCTAGTTCAATAATATCTGCCTGGTTTTCTTTTTCAATATAGTAATTTAGGGTCCATCTCTCTGTGATTCTGTTCTCTTCTACCACAGAAATGAGGTAAATTTTTCCCTTGACAATACACTTGTTTGCTTCCAAAGATTTGAACCGCTTCCCACCCAGGCCTCTGGAGCCACGCTTGTGGCCTCCACCCCAGTTTGCAGGCTGTTGATGCCCAGGTTTGGGCTTCACAATTTATATTGGAGAAAGTTTGGTTTCTTAAATCTCATTCATGTCGGTCAAGTAGATGTGTGTGAAACTTTATTTGTTCAACTTCTTTAAAGCTTCTGTTTATTGAGGATGTGGTTTATGCCAGCCTCTGAGCCCAGTGTTTTTTCATACATGATTCACATTTGAACTTCACAACAGCCCTATAAGGTATATACTTAGGTATCCACACATGAGGAAACTGGGGGTCAAAGAAGTTAAGGGACTTGCCTCAGACACATTATGCTGGAGGAGCTGGGCTCCAAGTGCAGGCTGGACTGACTCCAAAGCCCTAAGCTCTTAGCAAATACATTTTCAAATATAAATAGACAATCTTATAAATACTCCCAAGAGCAGACAGTGGTTCTGTTAAAATTAATAGCTTGGTTTTGAGTCTAAAACCCCCATGAATGACTTCGTTGTCGTTGCTTTTTGTACTCCTGCCCACAGTGCTGGAATTGGCCGGACAGGGACATTCATTGTGATTGACATACTTATTGACATCATCAGAGAGAAAGGTAGGTCGTCTGGAGGGCAAGAAGTGGCAGTTCCTGTCTTTAGTTTATGGAAGGAAAGTGCTAGTAAAAATAGCCCCAGGGGAGGAAATTTGAATGTTAAATATTTTTCACAAAAATTTGAGCTGAAGACTTCAACTTTCAGTACATTTGCCAGAGAACAGAAGTGATGCCATGTGAGCTTTTGGCATAAGATGAAGCCTAGGATCTGTTGATCCCACTGCTGTAATCTTTTGTTGAATACCCAGTGGTGGTCTCTCCCCAGCCACCTAATCCTTGCTGATGGAATGGGGTGGGGCTTGATGGAAAGGAAGGGAATCTTGACCTCTGACACTATCATGCACCCTGGGCTCAGCGGTGTTGGTCAGAAGGCCAGTGCTTTAGCCCCTGGAACACGTGTGGCCAGACCATTAAAGACTAAATTTGCTCTATCTGTGAATCTGCTGAAAGTTGTGCATTAAACCACTTTTCTCTGGCTCTGCAGTTTCTCCTGATGCTTCCTGGTGCTTGCTTTGTAGGCGTCGACTGTGACATTGATGTTCCCAAAACGATTCAGATGGTGCGGTCTCAGAGGTCAGGGATGGTCCAGACAGAAGCACAGTACCGATTCATCTACATGGCCGTCCAGCATTACATTGAAACACTACAGCGCAGGATTGAAGAGGAGCAGGTACTGAGCAAGCCTAGACGGGCTGGCGCGAGGATTCCCATTTTCTTCTCTGAGCAGCTTGCAAATGCTCTCCTTTTGATCAGAACGGGCTGTGATAGGTGACCCTTTATTTGAGAATGGAAAGTGAGTTCCCAACCAGAAAGGGCCTGTCTGAAAACTGTCCCCTGTGTCTGGAGGAGCTTAGGGAGGGACATCATGTTGTCATCCTGGCCTGACAGATTGGGGAACTGCCACGTGGGAAGGGTAGGACTTTCCCAGGCTTGCACAGCATGGTTAGAACTCAAAGCCTTGAAGTTTCCAGCCTGTTCCAGTTTTGATCCAGGCCATATTCATCCTGATTTCATCTCTTAAATGAATGCTTCCCTCTTAATGGCACTTGGTGGTTTGAACCACCAATTTGGTTTGAGTTGGAAACAGTGAAATTTCAATTTTAATAAGCGTGCATAATGAAGAAGAATGTGGAGTTGGAGCCTTTCCATTTGAAGCTATTCATAACAGACACAAAGCTGAGTTAATTAGGAATAAGCTGAGACAAGGGAAATGAGGAGACTGCTCTTTTGGGAAGCTGTGCTTCTCTCCCTCCCCACCCCTCTCCAGCCCCATCGCTGTGCTGCAGGCAGGGTAGTGTCTAATCACCAGTGATATTGGCCTTCCAGGGAACTTGGCTTCTCAAAAGGGGGCTAAGCTCTTCTCAAAATGGGACCTGCCACCTAATGAAAGGTTTCTAGCCTCGTAGAATACCAGCCCCATCATCACACAGCTTGGTTAGCCAGAGTTAATTTAGTAGGCTCTCAGTCCACATCAAAATACTCACAGGATTGTTTGATTGTATAATATAAAAATACCTTAAGAAACAGTGTATGTATAGAAAAGTAAGGTCAGATAATTAACAAGCTACTGGTTCTGAACTTCTGTGCTTTAAATCAAACTTTGTGTTATTCTCAGTGCTATGAAATATTTAGGTGGTTACTGTAGGCCAGGCATGTCCAACCTGTGGCCCAGGATGGCTTTGAATGTGGCCCAACACAATTCTTAAAACAAGACTTTTTTGTGACCCGCCCCCCCACCTTTTTTGTTTTTTGGCCTCATCAACTATCGTTAGTGTTAGTGTATTTTATGTTTGGCCCAAGACAGTTCTTCTTCCAATGTGGCCCAGGGAAGCCAAAAGTTTAGACACCCCTGCTATATAGGCTATTGTATATTTGTCTTCCAATTATACTTAATTTGGGCCAGGAGTAGATAATGCACAAAGTTGCCCAAACAAGGATTCCTATAGTATTAAATACAGGGAATGCTGCTGCATGGTGGCACAAATTAGAAACTGTTCGGGAATCTTGAAGCATTTAATGTAGTCTTGCTGGGAAAAGCTGGGGAAAAAGTTTTCTCTATTTGATTCAGAGGCTTTAGTTTTTATCTTTGTTTTAGAGAATTTAGGGACTTCCCCTCTCAGCTTTTATAGCACTTCAGATCTTCTCATGGTCTCTCTGACCCTAAATCTGAGGTTATAATTTGGATTTAGTAACTTGAAAAAAAATCTTTTGTCATTGCCCTTTTCTGGGAGCGGGAAGAAGTAGACAACATCAAAATATATTCTCTAATAATTAAGTATAATGGAATATAGAATGTAGAAACTGAATGTCCTTGGTAATCCCACCCTAAGAGAGCTTAAGTGAATGCATTCATTCAGTCATTCATTCAGCCAATACATTTTTGGTGCCAGTATGTGCCAGCACTGTGCTAAATTAAACTAAGCACATTAACTACTGTGTGGTATATGAACCTCAGTATTTTTAAAAAAGTACATAAGGCTTAAATGATTTATTTTTAAAATGGAGTCTTTAAAACTGGTAGTTTTCTGCATTATATTCTCTGATTCAGTGTAGGGACTTGCTGCCTGATTTCATAGTAAAGAAGTACTTTCAATTAGCGAAGGTGAAAGGCAGCCTTAAAAACCTGAAGCCCACCTGATTTTTCAAGTAAGCAAAAGAGCAAAACTCATTTAGGGTAATACTGATTATACTGAAATAAAGTGGTTTACAAAATTATGAAGTGTTAGGAACCTTTGGGAGGGAAAGAATTTGCAAAGAGGGTTAAAGAAAATGAGTCATGGGTGGAGAGTAGTGGGGAAGAAAGTTGAGAAATAGAGACAGCACTGGGAAGGAAGAAATGTAGAAATAGGTGGGGAACCAGGGGAAAATGCAAACGAAGTATGATTGAGAAAATTCTCAAGTTTATATCAGTATTTCTCACACTTTGCCATTTACTTGGAAGAAGATTTCTTTGTAAACTTCCATTTACAGTATTACAAACATTTTTTATTTGCAAAAAGTCAGTATGTGGAATTTCACCCAGCTTTCCTGTTAACATTTCAGCACACTTTATTATTCATTCATATTTCCCCCACTGTCTTTCTATAATGTGTATATAATTTTATACCCAAGTGATAATACCAATTTACCTTCTTACCTGCAGTGAATGAAGGTTCCCCATCTAATATGTGTTGTTTCCCAATTAATCCTGTAGTGAATGCAACATTATATAATGATGGCAGTTGGATGCATTGAATTTTCTGACATTGGTTATTTCTAGTTGAATTTAGGAGTAGAGGAAAATGATAAGTCATCTAACTGGACTCCTACCAAATATAATTCAGTCTGTATCTGAGATGAAGTTATGTTCTCTTGGTTTTCTTTGCTATTTTTCCCTTAGAGTATCTGGAACTGAAAATAAAGTTTTAAAGGTGCAAAGGTCTTTTGGGGGTGGCATGGGGGTGGAAGGGAAGATATGATAAAGGGTATTATTATTTCTGATAAGAGCACTACCATCTTCATGCCTGTGTGCCATTTTTACTTGGAATGAATGTATTTCTGGAACTTTTCCCAACGGTTTTCCTGAAAATCATCACATATGTTGCAAGTGAACTGTGAAATGATTAGATGCTAATGTGGCAATGAAAGTATGATTTCTCTTTTAGCTCAGAAACAGGTACATTTGGTTTAATGCAGTAAGTGTTAATACACGACTCTCTGTGCTTTAAATTGTATGGTTCAAAAGTACTTTTTACCTGTATGGGTATTTCCATTGGGGAGGTGGTCAATATTTTACTGTTCAGGGTTCAACCTCTCTTTCTCTTTTTTTCCTTCTTTATTCCTTTTTAAAAAGTCACAGTTTCTCATATATGCAATCTTCACTTTTCAGAAAAGCAAGAGGAAAGGGCACGAATATACAAATATTAAGTATTCTCTAACAGACCAGACAACCGGAGATCAGAGTCCTCTCCTGCCTTGTACCCCGACACCGGCCTGTGCAGAGTAAGTAGTAATGAAGGAAATACTTTTTACCTGAACATAATCCTATAAAAAAGCTTATAAAACAAGTCTTTGTAGTTTACGCCTTGCATTGGTACACATACTCAGAATTGGTGCCCAACCAATTAGCAAGTGTATCAGTCACTATATTTTAATTTACTTAAATGGAAGGCTGATGGCTACACAAGGTGGGATTGTAGGAGGTTGTAAGTATGTCAAGTGGTGTTTCTCTAAGAGGAATTGAATTTTTCTTTTGATGGGGTGGGATTTGTCTCAGTGGTAGATAACCTCTTTTAATGACCTAAGACTCTTTGCTAAGTAAAAGTACCGTAAATGAATTGACTTAATGTGATAGCACAGCCCTGATCTGCTAATTTTCCACAGTGAACAAAAATCTGCTTTAGGGTTTAAACCAGGAGTCAGCAAACTCCAGCTTCCAGGCCAAATCCTGGCCATAGCCTGTTTTTGTACAGCTCACAAATTGTGTTTAAAGGGTGATTAAATACACACGCACACACACACACACAAAGAATAACATATGACAGAGACTGTGTGGCCTGCAGAAACTAAATTATTTACTCTGGTTCTTTATAGAAATTCTTTGCCAACTTCTTACTTAAACTCAAACATGATAGGAAAATATTTGTTAAATTGATTATGTGAATGGCAATTTTAAGTTATTTTTCTATACTATAGTCATTCTCTGATATAACATTTACTATCCCCCTCCCCCAAGAGTCTTATCTCTTGTTGCTTCTGATGTGGATTTTTAAGCCCCTGCTGATTTTAATACTCAATATTAACATATTACATAGCATAGGCTTGTATTTATATTTGTTTTGTATTTAACATTGAAATGAAATTGCATAACAAAAGTATGCTCCACCAAGCTGCCTCTTTCTTCTGCCTGCTTTTTCTTTCCCAGTGGACTGACAGGGAAAGCTGATGTTTTCAGTTGCTATCTGCAGCAATTTGCAGTGGAACCAGCACGTCTGGGTTCCTGCCAGAATGCTCTCCCCACATGTTGGCACAACAGAATCGGCTCTAACGACTCCCTTGTTACCAGTGCCTGCCTATGACTAATAGGTTCTCTGCCTCTCTGTTCCTGTTGTCCCCCTGGTAGGTTGCAGACACAGGATACGCCAGACCACGATCCCCTTCTGCTGGTTTCACCTCACCCCTACAAGGCTGACACCCACAGCTGCTGGGTCCCTTGTCTTCTCGGACTGCTCTGCTCTCCATTCCCTGCTCAGCAGACAGTCTGGTCTCTGACCCTTCATCCCAGGGCTCTGAACCCCACCTTGAGCTTCATGTACCCTGGTCCCCTTTACGTGACTGGATTCCTGACTGCTCCTAAACACCTTTCCCTTAGAACTCTTGCCCATTCAGATCCTTCTGCTTGAAATGAACACTGTTTCTTTCTGTATGTACATGTCCCCCACCCCCCAAAGCTCTAGCTCATTGTACAGGTCGCATTGTACAGGCCTGCTTTGCTCTGCCTACCCAGAAAACAGCTCACTTTCCTCTAAATCCCAGAGAGCAGAGGGGCTTGAAGGTGTTATTTCACGTTTAGCTTCACAATGACATTGCTGTGTGTTTATGTCTTACGTCCTGTCCTAGAATGCCAGCTCCTGGGGCAGGAAATATGTCTGCACCATAGCTGATCCCCAGAGAACATAGTATGTGCCTTACAGATATGTAAGCTTAAACAGTCTGCGTTTTTATTAACATTGCCTTCTTTCTTTTCAGAATGAGAGAAGATAATGCAAGAGTCTATGAAAACGTGGGTCTGATGCAGCAGCAGAAAAGTTTCAGATGAGAACATCCTCTAAGACTGTGGCACAGGAATAGGTATTTAAATGAAGTTCTGTGTTGGTTAGTTTTTATAGCCTTTGTGGCATTTTTAAGCAGGCACATAATTTGCGAGTGCTTCAGCAAAGTGTATCATAATTGAGTTTTACAGGTTAGCCTCCTTTTTCCTCTCTCTAAACTTTTTTTCCAAGCTGGATTTATTTTAGAGTTCATTAAGCATTAAAACCAAATGCAGAATTCACTCTGTGAAGGACAAGGTTAGCACTTACCATAGAGAAATAGTTGATATTGGTGATAGAACACCAGTTAATACCATTCCTGCAATTTTTATTAGAGTTGGTTAATGCAGACGGTCCTGGGAGATGCTGTGTAGGGGTCTGGGAAGTGTGGAAACAGCACTGGAGGGTTGGAGTCAGGATGCCTGACTTTTCCCCTTTGGCCCCTGCCTGGCAGTGTGACACAGGACACTGAACAACCCGGGACTCCACGGCCCTTTTAGTTCTGTTGCTAGAAACTCATCACCCTTGTACTGCTCCTCCCTGTCAATCATCTTTTTAGACAGTGACCCATGTGTGATGTATGTTTTAAAGATAAGTTAGAAACTCATAGTTTCAGTGTTTCTCATTTCTGTTAGTATATATTTAAAAGCTTTAAATCTGTTAAAATGGTTTAATGCCTTGTTAGATGTTGTGATGCCTTGTTAGACGTGTGCTCCTTAAAAATTCTAACTCATTTCTTCCCCAGATGTGGATTTCACCTTCTCCATAAAAAGATCAAGAAAAGATGCAAGAAAGTTTAGATGAAGAATGAACTTGAATTTTCAAGGCTTGCTTTGTGGTTGACTACCTTTTGATACGCAAAATTTGAAACCATTTAAAGACCACTGTATTCTAACTCAACAATACATGATTTCCAGTTACTCATTTTCTCAGACAAGAAGAAATCATCTCTACAATGTAGACAGTGTTATATTTTATGGAATTTTATTTTCAATTGACGAAGCAGTTAAATTATGCTACATATTTTGCAGATGGCAGTGATTCAAATTCTAGTTATTGGCACTTTTTTCTTTTTATAACCTTAACAAATTTAATTTTTTCTTTTTTGCGGGGGATGATGGGGCACTTGTTAGAGGAAAAATTGGGAAAATTAAGTGATGACATCCTATAGAAGAACAATTTCATTTATCATCACTTATCCAATAGTGGATAATTCATTCTGATGGCCTCTTTTTTTGGCTAAATGATAATTAAGCCAGCACCCCAGATTGTCACCCCAGTTGACTATCTTCCTTTGCATTGCCATTAAAAGATCATGGTGGGGGGAAATCATGGCAACTTAGGATAAAAGGCACATTTTCTTCTTAGTAGATGACCAGCTTCCATTCAGCCTGTTGACGGAGAAGGTTGTGGTGGGGAACTGTTTGCCATATGTTCTTGTCATTAAGTAACTGTCCTATATTGGGGGTGGGGGAGGGTGCATCTGTGGATAACCAGTGTTTTGGTTATCAGTTGTTGCTGACAAACCATCCCAAAACCTAATGGCTTAAAATGATCATTCTTCATATTTTTCCTCACTGTTCATCAGTCTGGGCTGGGCTCATTGGAGCTGTTCCTGTGCTGTCTTGCTGGTGTCACTCTTGCTGGTCACAGGTTGGCTGAGACACTGGGATGGCTGGGCCTCTCTTGGCATCTGGTCCCCAGGTCTGTCTCCATGCCATCTCTCCAAGTGGCCTCACCAGCAGGTAGCTCACCTCTTACATGGCAGCTCGGAGCATAAAGCAGGAGTGGCCAGGCTTTCGTAAGACTTCAACCCAGAACGGTCGCAGCATCACTTCTGCTGTCCTCTGTTGATTAAAGTCCCAGGCCCAGCCCAGATTCAGGAAGAGGGGGCTATAGGAGGGCACGAAGTGGAGGGGTGCTTGCAGCACCACGGGAAAAGAACTGTTGTTAGCAAAAGTAGAAGCTGCTGGTGACCTTGGGACGCTGAAGCTGCTTATAGTTGGTGTAAGCCAGAAGTCAGACTGAAAAAGAAAGAGCCTTCAAGAAGCTTCCTGTCCCAGCTCTACCAGCTCTGAGCATGTTTCCTGGGAGAACTGATTTCATAAGGGTGCATGTGTCTAGGGCAGCAGAGCATTTGAAAGCAGGACCACCCCATTACTGTGGCACCCACAGGGAGGCGAGTGTGGTGCTTTCTTCAAGCCACTGGTTTCATTCAGGCCTAATGAGGCTGCTGGTCAGATTGAATTAGCACTAGCTCATTTTCATTTTCAC
>PVKE010022682.1:0-25353 GCA_004027555.1 Craseonycteris thonglongyai | reverse complement strand
ATAAAAACCAGTTATAAATAAATAGAATATCACAGTATGCCATAAAAAACAAACATAATCTATAAGAAAGTCAAAGAAAAAGAACCAAAGCTAAACAAAAAAAGTAATTATAGGATTACCTTGCTTTCAAGTGCTTAAACAAAATTTTCAGAGTCCACGTTTGCAGGAGAAATTTCTAAATATTTGATCTCTACTTTGTTTGGTATGACATGTAGACAATTGAAAGTGGTGTTTCTAAGAGCTGAAAGAGGCACTAAAAAGAAGATGGAGTGTTTTACTGACCCTCTTCTTTCTAGTTTCCTACCTCAACCCTTTTCCAGTCCCTCCTCTTTTGTGGTCATACATTCAAGGGTTCTATCTGTCTCCATAATCTTCTTGTTATCACTATATTTTCTACATTGTTAAAAGAGAGAGAGAGAGAGAGAGAGAGAGAGAGAGAGAGAGAGACAAAGAAAGGGGGATGGGGGAGAGAGAGAGAGAGAGAGAGACAAAGAAAGGGGGATGGGGGAGAGAGAGAGAGAGACAAAGAAAGGGGGATGGGGGAGAGAGAGAGACAAGAAAGGAAAGTAGTCCTTTATGAAACATGATCCCATTCTAATCTTCCAATATCTTAAAAAGGTTTTTTGCCTTTACCACATTTATCCAGTTGAAGTACTTTGGAGATCTTAAGGAGGGTTACTTCAATATTTGTGAGAAATAGGAGAAGCTGTAGGAAAAGTATAGGACCTTTTTGTAGGCTGTAGATTCCCTCAGTGGTACCAGTAGTTTAAAACATTTTTAGAACACCAATCAAATATTGTAATATTATAGAGTTAAATATAAAAGTTATACAGATTTAAAGAGAAAGCATGAGACCTTAAAATAATGCTTTTGATGGCAGCTATTGCATTTTACGCCGAACCCCCCAAGGCACTTAGTGAAAAAAGGGTAGAGAATAACCATCAAGAGGGAAAGGTTTCAGCAGCTCCCGGACCTGCAACAATCCCCTGCCTATCTGAGCCTCTTTCTGGACCAGGAGAACACTTGGGCTTTTGTGTTTCTATAACTTTGTTCTTACTGTTTTCTTTATCTGGAACTTTCTCTTATGACTTAGTCAATTTCTTTTTCTTTCACTTCCTCCCTCCCTCCCTCTCTCCCTCCCTCCCTTCCTTCTTCCTTCTTTCCTTCCTTCCTTCCATCATCAATTTATCATGAACTCCACTCTGCCAGATGTCCTACAAGGCCCTGGTGATGTAAGAATAGAATCCTGTAGAGATGAACGGGGAGGGTAGAAAGAAGTCATACAAGAACATTAATTGTTATATACTTAGCACTGTGATGAACACTTTCCATGTATCATTCCATTTATGTCTTATGTCAACACTGAGAAATAACTTTCTTTGAAAGATTTATTTTATTGCTTGAGAAAAGATGAGAGAGAGAGAGAGAAGTGGGAGGGCCCAGAGCTGTCTCCATAGTTATACCTCATTAGTTGTGACATAGTTCATTCCACACAGGTGGATGTAGGCCAGAGTGGGGCAGGAGCTGAACTGGGGGCTTCCCAAATGGGAGGTGAGAACCTTTGCCACCATTGTGGTAATTACCAGTTGCACCACAATTCAGCATATGGGTTTGCATGGACCGGGGTAAGGATTTGATCCCTGGATATCATGGTTGCAAGGCAAGTGCTCAACCTGCTGAGCTATCCTGGGATCCCTGAGAAATAACTTTTGCCACCACTAAAACTTGCCTCAATGTCACAATAAACGACACTTGTCTCAATGGCACACAATCAATGACTTAGAATTAGAACACTAACATATGTGACAATCAGTTATCACTTACTACCCAGTTTGATAAATAACCTTTTAGATCCTGTGTAAAGGTCCAATCCTATCTGTTTCTCTTCCTCTGAAAATTCTCTCCTTAAGAGTATAATTACTTTCCCCCTAATCTGTGTTCTTGTATTTTTTACTAACATGATTACATTGTGGCTATTTGTATAAATGTTTCCCCTCTCACCAGACTCAGAAAGATCCCAGAGCAGGTAAGTGCCACCTCTGATCTGCATGTGTGTCACCCTCTCCTGGCACAGTGGACATGCTGAAAGTGGCAGGAGAGGCTAGGCCCTAGGGTGGATCAAGCACATGAGAGCATGGCATAGACCACACTTGGCTGCCCAAAGGCCTTCTTAAAGTATGTTTTGTTGGGGGGGGGGGGGATATGTATATTTTAATTAATTTGGCAACTTTTAGAACCTAAGGGTTTATTGTAAATTCTGGATTTTGAGCTTATTTTTAAAATTGGAAGGTTTGGAAGCATTGGTCAATAATTCCTGCATGACCTGAATTGGCTGCAGCTGAGGGGCCCTGCAGTCTGTGGTCCCCTCCAGTGCCTGTGCCTGCCATACTGCCCGCCTATTACACTCCCTTATGCTACTGCCAGGGCCCTCACCCTCATACTTGCAACTAGTCTTCTGTGCAGTTTCTAAAATCTCTTAATTTCTATACATCTATATGATGGTTACTGTCTACAGTAAAAATAATTGCAAGTAAAATTCAGAGCAATCAAAATGGTGTTAATACAGTGGACAAGTCATTTACCATTCTTAAGCCAAGTTTACTAAATTAAGAAAAACATAATGTCACAGATAAAAGCCTCATTATTACATAAATATAAAAATATTTGAAGGCTATCTAGAAAAATATCCAGCCATAAATCCCTCTATTTTTCATACTACATGGCCGATACTTTATGGACAACCCTTATATATCGGGACATGGCACGTATAGTTTTCCATTTCAAATAAATAGAGATTGCTCAAATAAATAGATACCTGGCTCATGGTCTTTATTTAGCTCTCAGTCCACATAGAAGAGGTTCTTATAAACTACTATTGTATTGCTTGTATTGCTTATAATTACAGGAAAACTTCATTAGAAATCTTCAATGCTTGGGATAAAAATTGGAGTCGTTTACTTTTATATTGTGACAGTTTATGAGCAGATTTGCTAAGTAAATGTACTAAGTAATTTGTTTGTAAAAAAGAAACTGTTTACTTGACACAAATTTTAGAGTCATGAATTCCCAACAATGTAAGTGCAAGTAAGCAAAAGCTAGGTACTGCTTACGTTGGTATTTTTTAATAATAAATACAAATTATTTTTCTCTATTCCTTAAAGCATGACTTTTTCTAGGCAGTATCCTTTTATCCTAATTCAACATGCAATATTTATTTGAAAACAATAAAATATTGTTATTGGAAAACATACTGTTTTACTCTGACTTTTCATTATCTCAGACAGTTCTTTTCCCCAAGTCGGCTGACTTACCTGACTCTATTTAGTAGAGCAAGTACAAAAAAGGAGGCTGCAGTTAAGAGTAAATACCAATTAGTCACCTAAATTTTCAAGAGACACATCCTATATATATACATATCTCACACAAAACACACACACACTTTAATAATGCAAGAGTTGGCAGCAAAACAATAAATGTCCAAACATGATGAATAGCAGGTTAAGCACCTCTACAGCAAAGAAAACAATGAAACCAAGTTAGCCCATATTTGCTTAGTCTTATAATAGACAAAATCACAATATACAGTTCTATTTGTTTGTGAGAGTCACTCATTATCTCAAGAAAAATTAGAGTGCAAATAAATGGCTTACCTCTCTTGATAGTCGTCCATAGGAAATAAGAATTTGTTTTATGGTACAGAAAAGAACCTGAAAAACAGTTGAAATAGATAGTAAAATTATGTCCTACCTGGGTAACTTTCTCTGTCACATTGTGTGTTCGATCTTTAACCTTGGGTGCGATGATGGTTTTATCAGAAGAAGGAGGAGATGGGTTCTTTTTTTCAGTTTTGACATCTGAAAAATTCAGAGTGAGCTGTGGAATCTTGTTAATGGTGCTGTATTTGTTGAGGTTTGAATCCGATGTGGATCCCAGCAGGCTTGACTTGATATGATTAAAAGGCCCTAAAAAAATTAGAAAGTATTTGTAAAAGCAGTGTTACAAGAAACAGAAGGAGAAAGAGATGGTCCTGAATGACCTGCTAGTGATCTATGACCAATGTGACCCTGATTCAGGTGTGACTAAATTCGGCTAGCTGATACCTGAACAAAGAATTAAAGGTCATGGTTGGCCGCATGGAGTGGCAACATGAGTGTTTGAAGATAAAATGGGATGCTAGGTGTGCAGCCAGAGAGTAGATGGAGCATTAGATACATTAGTTATTATTGCTCTTCTTTCATTAAAGGCTGGGGAAACAAAACAAAACAGAACAAAACTCCATCCTCTATCATTGGCCAAATTCTACCTTCAGTTTCTCAAAAATTTCTTTTTATAATCCAGGGATTACTTAAGAAAGGACTCACCTATGTTTTAAAATCATGTTGGATGTGGAATTTCTGAATAGGCTGTCTACCCTACTCCAATTTCTTAATAGAATAATTTCTCTTCTCTGCACTATAAAAAGTGACAAGCCAGGTGGGTTCTTCATATGCTTCTATTACCTCTATGAAATGTTCTGCAGAGCTTCCAGAAGAGTTAAGCCCCAATGGAGGAATTTTAGACAAGACTGAGAAGAGCAAATGTATGAGTGTGCACACTCTATTGTAAACTGTAGGATGCTATGTGGAATTTTAAAATCTTTTCTATTTTCTTTTAGTTAGATTTTACTGATCACTTTTTGAAAAACAAAAACAAAAACAGTAAAACCATACAAAAAGAATGCTTTAGCAAACATAATATACAATTGAAGTGATCATAGCTAGGTAATAGAATATATCTGGGTTTGGTAGTACCTTATTTCTTTTTCTTTTTAAAACCATGCTGCACATTAGATCTGTAGAACTTAATCATCTTTTAGCTGGAAGTTTGTGCCCTTTGACCAACCCTAGTTATATCTCTCATTCCTTTACTACAAAGATAATTTGGCAAGGTGCAGGGAATACCCACCCTCTAATTGAGGGGAAGTCCAGTAACCAGCTACATCTTTTGAAATGAACCCATTGTCTGTTGCTTAGGGAGAGTTAGGAAATGTTCCACAGTTTCTTATACAATGGCTAACGTCACTTTTACCATTATGTAGCTCTTAAAAAGTAGCACAAGGCAGACTTTTAGAAAAATTCTGAGCTCACAAGCATTATTCAGCCACTATCTTTCTGCCTTGGAGAATACTTAAAACACACAAACTGCATGAACGAACTTGCTAGTCAACACATTTTGCCTTGTTTTTTGCCTTGTTCAGAATGAAACTAATACAGTTCAGGAATCAACATGTACTTTATGTATGAAGGGAGGTACAGAGAGTTGAAATTAGATTTATAGATTGTGTATTTTGGACCACAATAATCAATCAACTCAGCTTAAATATAATGCTAAGAAAAAAAATACCCATCACTCAGTTTTTAGTTACTTTGGAGGAAAAGTCACATTGCTTTCATTCTGAAAGTTTATATTTGGGGATGTTGGGATGGCTTAGAGGGTTGAGCACTTGCTTTGCAGCTCCAGAGTCCGAGGATCGAATCCTGGCCCCAGCCCATGCAGACCAATATGCTGAACTGGGGAGTGGCCCCCAGTTCAGTTCTCACCAGGCGAGCTTCTCAAGTGGAAGGCTCCTGGTTCAGCACCCAACTCACGGGGGCATGACTCCCATGCAGGCGGCCCCCGCCTGGTTCCTGCCCTGCATGGCCCTCCACCCACCTGTGTGGAGTGAAACTATGTGGCAAAGTGATGGCATGCAACAAGAGAGACTGCTCTGGGCCCTTCCCCTTCTCTCTGTCTTTTTTTGTCTCTATCTTTCTCTCTCTCTCTGTCAAAAATAATAAATAAATCTTTAAAAGTTTATATTAGATTATTATAATTTTAAAGTGCTTTTAAGAGAATTTTTATCTATGTAGCAAATACTGTGTTTCTTGAGATGCATTTCTATTCAGTCCCTGAGTTTTACCCATGATAATGACCAAAAAATGTCATTGAGCCCTCGGCACATTTATGTCCCAGTATGTTCTCATTCGTATCTAGAGTCTCACTCTTTTTTATTTATATGACAAGGGCAGAGTAAGAGCCAAGAGTGGCACCAAATTTATCTACCTTTCATGTAAAACTCTAACAGAAATGCCACTCTCCAGGACTTTGTAAGTGTCTTTACCATCAGCCACTAATTTATTATTGGAACATATCCTAAATAGTGTTTCCTCTTTTTTTTTTTTTTGTATTCTTCTTTGGCTATATTCCAAGCTGATATCTTAATATTTAAAATATGCAAAATATTCTACAACTTCAGATTTCTTGATATTGTCTTTTCTCCAAATCTAACATCACATTTTCACTCCTTAGATAATTTGACTGCTCACAGTGACACTTACAAGAGAACTGGAGGTTGAGCTTAGATATGAAGTTAAATTGTGCTTAAAACCCATTAGCCCATTTTCCAGTTCTCTATCTCTATCATCCTTCTAGATGTTGAATTTCTGTAGCAGATTGCATACAAAATTGTTTTAAAGATTTGGTGAAAACATGGATCATCTCTGATGTTATAGCAGAAAGACACTTTAAAATATACTTTGATTATCCTTGTGAGCAGTTCCAGTAAACTCCACTGAAATGGCTACACTGATAAGCAAGTGGTGTCAACTATGACAGTACTTCACTCTAGGGGCATATGTGGGGCATTTTTATTTGTCAAAATGATGGGAGGTGGCTATTCTCTCACTTTGAAAAATTGTCCCATATGTCCTGATGGGCATTCATGTAGGTGAAAAGCCTGTTTATAATAATCTGAGCATTAAACTTGTTTCACATATAAAGAGTACAATGTACTTTTTACATGATTTTAATATACGTTGAACTTTGCACAGTATAACTACTAAGTAGAGGGGAAGTTTTTACATTGTTTTATTCAGAACTTTACCATGATTTTCCAGCATTTTGGAAAATCTTATTACCTGGAGCTACACTCCTAGTGGCACTTGTGGCCAACATAAAATTTCAGACTTCAGGTCTAGTCTGTGTGTATACCTTGTCATGTGCAAATGTATAAGCAAGAAATTTAAATTTTTAAAGTTTATTAAGACTGAATATTATTAAATTAGCAGAAAATTATAAAAATCACACTGTTATTAATAAAATTACTTTCAAAGTTGTTTCATATTATTGTTCTCCTGTATATGTAAAATGATGTGAGACAATACAAACAACTCTATGTGGTAAAAGCTAAACATTTGAAATGATTTGTTTTGAGGATGCCTATTGGTTTTCAATATCACCCTAATAACTCCCAGAGATTTGCCACATCTTCTCCAGGATGTCTTGATTGCCATTTCTTTTTCCAATCTGCTTTCTAGTTCCCATTGCTTATGAAGGCATGTGGTCTACAGCATATTTTTTAAGTTTTGGAGGATGAATGTATGTCCTGAGCTACTGGAATTTCTCTCTTTTGTGCAATTCATTACTTTTGCATGTTACCACATAAGAAATCATTTTAACATTGCACTTTAAAGCAAGGGCCAGCTCATTTGTGAGAAGATAATATTTCCTCATTTTCTCCCTATGCTATTATTGTGGTATATTATTCATAATTCAATTTTGGTTTTACCTATTTTTATAATTCATATTTAATAAATCTGATATATTACTACTTATTTCGTTAGCGGTTTTTATTTTGTTATCTACCCATATTCTTGCTCTAGCATTTTGTTCTGTACTTAATATAGACTGTTTTCTTATGTCTTCTTGCACTTAAAGCCACTTTTTTCTTAGCAAGTCTTTTATTATGTCTTCTAGTATACTTACATTTGAACATCAAAATATTGAGAGAAATATTTTATTATCAACTGTTTTTCTTTTATTGCTCCTTCATATTACAGTTTTTTTAACTTCATATTACTTGATTTTTTAAATCAAGTTTCTCTTTTAGAAATAAGTTATCTCTGAATTTAGTTTGAGGATAATAAAATGAGTATAACTAAATGAAATCTATTGAAACAAGGGAGGGTACATGGGGTCAGATCAGGCTGGGAACACACAACTCCATCGCAGTCTGTATCTTAGCTTCTCTTATTAGTCAAAAACATTTCTGGACCATATTCTTTTTTTTTTTTTTTAAGCTGTTAGTGTTGGAGATTTAATCTAGATTTCCTTTCAAATCTATACATTTAAAGAATTCAGCAGAACTTAAAAATATTACTTAAAATGATTCATGCATGCTCATTAGATGTTTACAATCTATTTTATCCTGTATAACACAGATCATTATGCTCTTTCCTACTGATTTTGAAGATGTCTATGTGTAAAAGTCTGTTAAGAGTCTGCAAGATGATCAATGTTGGCTTAGGTTCCTCTAAAACTCTATTGAAATGCTAATGTAAAAAAATTCTAACACTTTATTAAGATAAGTATTAGCAATATCATTATTTTACCAGTGGAAAACTGAAGCAGACAAAATATGAGGCCAAACAGGAATAAGAATCAAGGACTAGAAATCAGAATACAGGTTTTCCTACCTCCTAGGTCTATATTCAGAGAGGCCTTGTCTGAGGATTTAAAGGTGAAAGGCAGCCTCCCTGAGAGTGGTCATGAACAGATGGGATTTAAAATTCTAATGAAAGAAAGGAGAATAACCTGAAAAACAAAGTTTAATCAATTTAAAGAACATAAATGGGCAGAAATAAAGGGAAATATTAGATTCAATAGAAATATAAAAAACTCAAAAGTATATAGGAGGACTTGATGTTCTTTGAAGAAACATTGGCAAAATGGATGACCACATCAAAATTTCCAGTGTAATAAGAGATGAAAACAGGTGACCAAAAAAAAAAGAAAGAAAGCTAAACCAACAGCTGTATTAAAGCTGCAATATATTACAAGTGTCTGATTAAATATAAAGTAGGCCACGTTCTAGCTACAAAGAAATACCCTGCATTTCTTTGCAGATCAAACTAGATGCTAAAGCAACAACTGGGAAGAATTTTAGATTAAATATGTTTAAAACTTTTCTGATGAAGATATTTAAATTTACCATTAGTTACAAGATACTAAAGGAGAATATATTGTCTATTAAAAGGTGTTGGAAATATACCTAAGGACATCTGAGATATATATATATATATACACATACAATGGGTGTCCCAAAATCCATGCAAGATCTGAATTTTGTGTCATTTGTGCAGTAAAGTGTTGCCAACAACAAAAATAGGCAGCATGACAGCTGACAGTTTAGGGTTATTAAAAATGGAGCGCTACATGAAAGAACACAGCGTTTTCATTGTTGAGCAAAAAAAATGTACAATTTTTTATTATAAACCTGTGTTTTCTATCAGAATTACTTCTTGCATAAATTTTGGGACACCCTTTTTACATATATATATATTTTTTTTTTTTAATTTTTTAAATTTTTTTTAAGACCGTTGTTTTCAAGGGCCAAATGGGACAGGAGAGAAGCAAATAAAAAACAGTTTGGTTGTTTTCAAGTCATCAGGTGTTTATACAATATTTCTTAGGGCACTGAGATTATTTTGCTGGAAGTTTAATAAAACCTACATTGCTAAAGTGACTTAACATTAAAGAAAATGCAAGTGCTGTGTTTAGTAATTGAATTTTGTAAAAGAACACTGTTACTAAGCATAAGAGCTTATTTTAACACCATAAAAAGATAAGAAGTAATCATCAAATTATTTACAATCTATATTCATATTGTCCGTTTCAGCACATGGCATATAATTTATAGAAGAAAACCATCACCATTGAAAAATCAGCTTGCAAATTATTATAAGATCACAAATATTCAGTAATGGCCAATGTAGCTTATGAGAAACAGTTGTGTCAAATCAACCCATTTCCTTTGTGAGTTTGACAGTTTTGTGTCTAGAGACAGATGGTAAAAGCTGTAATAAATCTTGAGAGTAGTTCTGTTTCTGATCCACATGCTCGATTCTTAGACAACTTACAAACTGAACATACCATTGTCAGTGGGATGCTGACTTTCTTGAGATAATGAGGAGGTAGAAACAATAAAGGGGTAAAATTATATTAATCACTTATTATAATAAGCAGGGTAAGGGGTTAATTATTATTAATGACTTTAGAATGCAGAGTAGGAAGAGAAACCACTAAGTTTGACATGAAAATCAGTTTATGAGTGACTAAGGTAGGATTAGGTTTTTCCTCTCACATATTGGTGAAATTGTTAAAAAAAAAAAAAAGCATGATGCACACACACAATAAACAGCATATGCAATTTATTTGAATGACCTTTTTCACTCTTTGTAATGGGTTACACATTTTGATCTCTGAAGTCCTATTTTGAAGAGTCAGAGTGCTCTGAGAATTTATTAAAGGGAAGCAAAATTGATTACAAGAAAAAAGGTTAACTGGAAATTATTCTGTTTGGAAGAAAAGAGTGAGTACCAACTTGCTGTGATATTACATCAAGATTAGAAGTAGCCAGCTAGTATCTCTGCCCAACTCAGGATAGATGAAGGGGAATGAATTACATTTCAGCATGAAGGATTTAGGTTAGCTCTTTGTGTAACAGGCAATAAAACAGATTTCCCAAGAAAGTTAAAAAATAGGATACATTGGTGATGGTGTCTCTGCCAGCTATGCAAGGGATTTGGACAATACCCTTGCTTGATGGGAGCCAGCCAGATGACCTTGAAAACCTTCCAAATGCATTCCGAAGTTATTTATTTTATTTTGGTAAAGAAAAGTTTGGGGTTGAGTTAATTATTGTAAAAGAAAAAAAGAAAGAAAAATTATGCATTTACATACAAAGAAGTATACAAATTTGTCTTATTTAAAAAAAATTTTATGTAAATGTTTAGATATAAAGACAAAATGTTTTGAAAAGCACAGTTAATGTATTGTCCTATATCTAACTAGTATGTTAATTTTTCTGTAAAAATTTTGGGGAGCCATTTAAATATTTTTTAAATAGTTTTTAAAACCAGAGTGTGAACAAATCATGAAGAACTTAGAGAGCATAGGTATATTCAATTTATTATTATATTTGAACATGTTTTATCTAATTTGGGAGTTTAATTTCATAAACATTAATATGTGAAAAGTTTATACAATGGTTTAGAGTTTTCTAATTCCAGGTTCTGACTTTTATGATTCATTTTTATTCAAAGATTATTGCTATTTAAACATGAGGATTGAGGGAAAAGAATTAGAGATTAAATGAATGAGTTTATGAGAAAAAATAAAATTACTCTAGGTTGAATAACAATCATATGCACTACTGGTTTGGAAGATAAGCAAGCTTAATATTCTATTTATTGAGAAAAATTAGATTCATTTCTCACTGCATTTAAAAGATCACCAGAGGGAAAGCTGGGATGGCTCAGCAGGTTAAGTGCTCACTTTGAAACCCTGGGGACCAAGGATCAAATCCTGGCCCCGTCCCGTGTGGACCCACATGCTGAACTGAGGGGTGCTTCCCATGTGGGAGGCCCCCAGCCCAGTTCCTGCCCTGTGCAGCCCCTGCCCACCTGTGTGGAACAAAACAATAAAGAAAACTGATGATGTACAACTATGGAGACTGCTCTGGGCCCTCCCCCTTCTCTCTGTCTCTCTGACTCTGTCAAAAAATAAAATTAATCTTTAAAAAAATAAATATAAGATCACCAGAAAATTAATATTGAATAATTTATTGCTAATTGTTAAATGGTAAAGCCAGTCATATTTCACAGAGGCAAGTTGGTGAGAGCTGTTTATGTTTCTTGAGATTCTGTTCTGCATTATATCATCTCAAATCACCACCTGCAGCTGACACGAATTTGTTTCCTTTTAGAAATCTCAGTGGACAGGACAAGGACAGAATACTCATTCACATGAAATACCTTCTTAGATTGACCAGACTTACCATTTGAAACAGGACAGAAAACAACAGTGCTGTCCCCTTTCCAACGGTACATATGGTCAGCCTAGTCTCAGTGGGCTAAAGTCAAGGTGTCAGTAGGCTGACCATACATACTGTTTAAAACGGGACAGTACCGTTGTTTTCTGCTTCATTTAAAATGATACATCTAGTCAGCCAACCATCCCACTTTCTAACACTATTAATTCATAGTTCTCACCAGCTCTGAATTAATTAGAGAAGCAATTGAGAAATCAATATACAAAATCTCACAGTGATCAGAGTAGCAGTGACACAGGAAAGAGGCCAAACAATGAATTCTAAGAAATGATAGCTACTGGTGGAGACGTGTTCATGCAACACACATGCACAAAATGAGTCACTGTCACCATATGCACACCCACAGCAGCATGCACGGCCTGTGTTAAAAGACTAAGTCCCCAAAGTTTTTCATTTGATGAATATATATGATTATTACATTTGTGATTCCTTGTATCTATTACAATATAGTAGAAAAATGGAAGTGAATTTCAAATTTTTAGCCAAATCCAGATTTATTCATAGGTATTACCCAGTTAAATAATACCTTACAGTAGCTGTAGGACATGCCAGTGATTTCAGACTAATATAGGACACAATTAGAAATGACTGAGATGTAATATTGAATAGAAAACGACTATCATGCATGTACAGTTTACTACTACAGTAAGCTTAAAACCATACCCCCTGCCATCCAGGAACGTGAAACTAGTTTTAAGGAAACAAAAGAGGAACAAGTGAAGTGATGCTGTCATGTAGCACTTTGATTATTTTATTTAATCTTGTACTCAAAGAAAAAAATTTTTTTTGGCTGAAGTAGGCTTATGTGCCTCTTTCACACTGGAATATAATTAGCTTGATATTTGTATCTTTCCAAATAAATTTAAGTATTTAGGAAGTGTTCATTGTCAACCTGGGCTTATACTTGCAGAAAAAAGGTTCATAATCATTTTGGTGACACAACTGACAAAGTAAGAATGCCTCCAACAAAATCAAGCCATGATGTCTCCACCAGGCACCTGGACTAGCTAAAGGCAGCATGAGGTTGCATTGAACAGGGCATACAGCAGGCAAGTTCACATGCCAAGTAAAGGGGCTATGTGAGCATCAGATGATGACATTTGAGTTTGTACATTACCTTTGACATTGCGACCATTGTCTGTTTTGAGCACAAAAGGATGAAAAAAGAGAGAAATATATAAAGAAGACTAAAATTATGTTCTATACAATGAATTACCTCTGTAAAACCAATCAGAGAAAACAGGATGAGAAAACAGGATGAAATGATTAAACATTTAACTTTGAAATTAGTAACATTTTGTACCATTCAACCAAGTAAAATGCATATGTTAAACATAATATCTGCTGTCATAAGCATTTACATTCAAATCCATGAAACATTTATCTCAATTTAAATGGATCCCAAGATACATATTTTATAATTATGATAGTTTGGAGAAAGACATACTCAACTGGCTACAGTTGTGATAAAAATCAACCCTGTCAGAAACCAATTTTAGAATTGCTTCAACTATCACTTACAATGAAAGACTACACAACATTTTGCATGTAAAGTAATTTCTTAAAAATAATTTCACTTAATAAGGAAAAATGTTTTTTGGTTTACCTTATAAACCAACTTGCATTATTAATCAAAAGTTTATTAATTGCCCCTCCCTTAAATGTTCTTTAATGTATATTTTGAACATACCAAACTGTATTCAAAGAGACTTTCTTATGCAAAAATAATTGCAAGAAATCAGTGAAACATTGGACTACTTAAAGGTAATGTAAGTTTTTAAAATTTATGTTGGCACAATGCTCAGTATAATGTCTAGAATATTTAGGGATTGTTTTATATTCAAATAAGCTGTTTTCAAATCTCAGAACACAGTGTTTTCAAATTTACTTTGAGATTAGCAATCTGATTCTTTGTTACACATTTGCTTATAACAAAACATGCATTACTACCGAAAGTTTTGAAACAAACAAGCTTAAAATAAATGAAGTCATGTCAGAACCATTCAAATATATCTAAGATTTAAAAAATATGTTTAATGTTTGCTGACATCTCTTCTAGTACTGTGAATATTTAAAATCTTTGGATATATCATAATTGTTTAAAAATTTACAGTTGAAACAATTTCAATAGTGTGTTATGTTGAATTTCTAGTATAGACATTGCGTTGAACAGAGACACAAATAAAACTGTGACCTTAGATGACAACTCTGCCCTATTTGAATGACCATAAAGAGCAACTTGGAAGAGAACTTGATTACATGGAATTAATCATCTTCCTCAAAAGTGGGGTCCATTGGTATAGTAACAAGTACTTTCAAGTATTTAAAAATGATAAATCAGGGATGCTGGGATGGCTCAGCAGGTTGAGTGTTTACCTTGCAGCTTCAGGGTCCGGGGATTGAGTCCCGGGCCTGGCCTGTGCAGACCCATATGCTGAACTGGGGAGTGCTTCCCATGTGGAAGGCCCCCGGCCCAGTTCCTGCCCTGTGCATCCCCATGCCCAACTATGTGTAATGAAACTATGTAGAAAACTGATGATGTACAACTATGGAGACTGTTCTGGACCCTCCCTCTTTGTCTCTCTCTCTCTGTCAAAACAATAAAATAAATCCTAAAAAAAATTATAAATCTAATCACTACCTTGGAAATTATATATTAAAAGTTGCCAATTTCTAAAAACAAAACAAAAAACCAAAAACTGATTAAATGTTACATTATATAGTTAGTGCTGCTTTGGCATTCTATGGTCAGTGAGCTGGTGTTAGCTAGATCTGCTTATTACTCCTCCATGACAGCTTAAGTGGGCATTTAATCTTGTAGCAGTTTGACAAAATAATTTAATGTTTTTCAATTTAATAATAAAACAATTGGGGCTTATGTTTTATATATCTATTTTTTTAAATACAGTTTTCTAGTAGTATATTCTTATTGCATTTACAAATGTATTGATCAGTGATGGATGAGATAAAATATCTGGTCCTTTACCATAAATGGTTTGAGAAGTACAATTGTAAGGTATTTGATAATGTAGAGTAAATGAAAGGCTGATGTAAAATATTATGCACAAATATATTTGCAAACTATTTAAAGTTCTGTAAAGATAGCCTATATAGGAGGCCGTATCTCTTCTTGAAATAGGAGACAACAGAATGAATTCAAAATCTGGTGAATGTGGGGTTTAACATGCAAACCAGTTACATGAATTTATAAAACTAAAATCAGTTTTTAAAATTTTCTATCTTTTCTCTTCAGTCACTTAGTTTCTAAAATGTATCCAATATATATTCTTAGGCAGTGTAGTTTCTTCTATGCTAACCAGTGATTTTGTAATTGAAATTATTCTAAAGCTGAGGTACAAAAATGCCTTCTGAATTTATCAATTGATAGTCAGACATTAACTGTGGCATCTGCAAGGAAGTGATATATTTTTTTTTTGAAAATAATATAATGTGGGTAGAAGCGGGAAATCAAAGGTGATACCAACATCTCACATCCATATATAGAAGCCATGCTGAGAATCCTAAAAATATTAAGTCATCCTTTCCTATAATTGTATGAGTAACTAAATGAAAAACACATAAAATTGAAAACAGTAAATTAAAGATTTATTTATTTTATTTTTATTGTTTTTGACAGAGAGAGAGAGAGAGAGAGAGAGAGAGAGAGAGAGAGAGAGAGAAGGGGGAGGGCCCAGAGCAGTCTCCATAGTTGACAACATTAGTTTTCCATATAGTTTCACTCCACAGGTGGGCGCGGGGCTGCACAGGGCAGGAACTGGGCCGGGAGCCTCCTGCATAGGCCCTGGCAAGAACTGAACTGGGGGCACACCCCAGTTCAGCATATGGGTCCACATGGGCCAGAGACGGGACCCGATCCTCGGTCTCCGGGGCTGCAAAGCGAGCTCTTAACCCGCTGAGCCATCCCAGCTTTCCCTGAAAACAGTAAATTAAACCATAAAATATGATCTAACCTACTGAGTACCACTGTTAAATCCCAGGCTGCCTTTGTCTATATAATGCACTGATTATATATCATTTCATATTCAAATTCATTGTTTCTGAATATTATAAAACTAAGGTCCTACGCAATAAGGCCAATCTCTGAAAAGTTTGCGTAATTCCTAAAGATGACTACACTAACTGGATTAACTAAATAAATTATGTTTGTCATTTAAATTACCATGTTGAATTCATTGTTGTTTTATCCTTAGAATCCACTGCTCAAAGGTAAAATTCCAAACACTCACTCATTCAGGAGATATTGAGCATGCTATCACTATATGGTATAGGGTCTTAGATAATTAACGAGTTTGAAAATTATCCTTGATTTTATTTTTCTTTCTCCTTTTGATCTTCTTTGAATTATAGATTACAATGAATGTGTTAATTGCTTTTTACCATAAACAGTTTTTCAAACTTATAGAAACTGTTCCATCTATTTCTCTGATACTGATTTTTGTCTGATTTTGGGGGGGGGGGGCAATTAATTTTCTTTTATTTCTTCTGCCTTTTCTATTTCACTGTGTCCTTTAAATAAAGATTCCCATGTAATTCAATTCTAAAATTTTAGTTTAAATTTTAGAGCATTATGGAGCAAGTAACTCATTATTTCCTGATGTGTGAGATTTTGGAACATATTTCACAAGCATGGTCCTCTTAGTTTTATACCAACATTTATTTAGTTCTAGCCATGAAATAGGCAATTGTTCTGGATACTAAGGCTGCGGAGTTAACTATGCCAGAGCTCCTGTGTTGGAGGGGCTCACAGCAATATAATTATTTGCTGATACATCTAAGAGGAATGACAGACAGACATATAATATAGAATGTATTAAATGTTATACTATATGCAAATATTGTTTTGCATGCTCAGTATAAAAATCATTGAATTCCTCTGCTTTGGAAGGAGAAATGGGTTCTTATGGGTATGAGTAGAAATATGAGGAGGAACAAAGTTGAGAAGAGCATTCCTGGCAGAACAAAGTAATAAAGCAAATAAAAAAATGCATGATACATTTTGGAAAAGCAATTAGCTTTGTGCAGTTTTAGAACAGGATAAATAGGAGGGGAGGGAGAGACCAGAAGTGAGACTTGAACAATAACTGTGGCTAGATTGTGAAGTGCCTAGTACCCTTGCTTTCAGAAGCCCTGTGATCAAATTTATACTTGAAAAAGAAAATTAGCAGCAGCAGCATGGGCGATAATGGGCACTTGCGGGAATGAATACCACAGAAAAGACTGAACCTTTTAAGAACCCAAATCTATAGGATTCAGAAAATAGAACTGATGCATTTATGCAACAGACACTCTGATTCTTAGACCCTCTGGGGAAAGTCTAGTGACTCAGCAGAGCTCTTCCTCCAGCATTTAAGGAGCAGGAGGAGTTCAGGAAGGAAAACTAGGCACAAATTGTGGACTCTGGAGACAGGTAGTCCTAGGTCTGAAGGCCAGCTCTGGCCCTATATAAACTTGGGCCAGTTATTTATTTAGCATATCTATGCTTCAGTTTCCTCATCTCTAAAATGGGACCTAATAATTGTTCTTAACTCATAAGGTTTTTATGAGAATTAAATGAGAATTATTATGTGTCAAGCAGATACATTGCCTCTCACATAGTAAATACTCAACAAGTTATTCACCATTGTGTTAAGGAGGAAAAAGAGATAAATGGATTCTGATTTTGCTTTTCAAGTTGGTTTTGGCTGAAATCAAGACTTTCAGGTCTTTTTGTTTGCTTGTTCGTTTTTTGTTTGTTTGTTTGTTTTGTCTCCTAAACCTGTCCTCTTTCCCTGACTTACTCTCTTTAAACTGCCCCTAATCCATGCTTTCTGATCACTCAGGAAGTTACATTTCGTATAACTCTTCCTTTGGAGAAAGTTGGTCAATAAACTAGTCCTGTGGTGACACACCACCATTGCTGTACAGGGCCTGACAGTTTGCTAAATGTAGCAAAATTAATTATGCTTGAAATGACAGTGTCATGACCTAAGCACATCTTATATTAGGCACTAATTCATTAACACTCTATAAAGTAGGCCGATAATGGTTATGCTATTTCAGAAACATGGATACAGAAGCCAGAGGAAACCAAATTATTCACTAGGGTTCAAAGAGGAAATCAGTAAACAACTCTGAGTATAGGACTCATATTTTTAATAGCTTTTACTCACATTTCTTCCTCTATGGCATAATGATTCATGTTGAAATTAAAAGCAACATGGAAATTACTTTATTTTACCCATTCATTTATGTCTTCATTAGAAAAAGAAACTCTAACATACCTTCACTGGCATGTCTGTCTCTAAATGCATTCTTGGGGTGAACACCAAATCCTTCTATATCGTGAACGGAAGAAGCCCTCCGTATACTACAGATGCTTTCCTTAGATCTGGAATGAGTCAGCTGGGCACTTGACTGCAGCATGTCAGGGTAGAGTCGGTCCCATTGCCTTTTGGGAGAGGAATGGTCAAGAGGTCCAGAAATATTCACCAGGGGGGAACATTGGCTGGACTGTATCAAGGCTTTTGTGTCATCTGCTTCAGAGGGGCTACAGCTTTCTTTTGTAGGAGATTTAAAGTGCTTCATGGCTACTGAATCATCACTGTGTTTAGACGAATCAATCACTACCATATCAGGGTCTTCTTGTGGTAAGGACTGCTTTCTGTAAGTGAGAACTCTCAGACCAGGGAACTTGAACCCAAAAAGTCTCCCTACAAGTAGAGATAAGAAAAAAACATTATTACAAGACAAAGGATTTATCCCTTAAAGCAAACAAACCAATAACCAAATGTTGTTGACTCATATTTAAATACCATGAAAAAAAGAGGGATTAATCAATACAATTAGTTTACAGTTGGAATGAGGGATATTGCAAAATACTTCCCTAAAACTGTTATAAATTATCATATAAAATAGTAAGAAAATAGTAAAATAATTTTACCATGTTTCTCATGGTTAGATATATTCCAGTGACATGAAATCATTATTTGAATTATGTGAGGTTGTTTCCATAATTTCAAAACATATATTCACTATGCATCTATTCTTTAAGAAAATTTGAAGGGTGGAGCACAGTTAAGGAAAGGGCATCATGTAAAAGGGGCCGGTACATGAACAATTACAGTGCATATGTATACGTGTCTGTCGGGGTGAGGTGAGGGGGGTGGTGGTATTATTGTATTCAAAGTAAGAGGGAAGGGAACAAAGTGGAGGTAAGGAGTTGGCCTGACAGATTTAGAAGGTTTTTTGTTTTTGTTTTTAATATTTATTTTCATTGTTTTTGACAGAGAGAGAGAGAGAGAGAGAGAGAGAGAGAGAGAGAGAGAGAGAGAGAGAGAGGAGATACAGAGACAGAGAGAAGGGGGAGGGCCCAGAACAGTCTCCATAGTTGCACATCATCGGTTTTTCCACATAGTTTCATTCCACAGGTGGGCGAGGGGCTGCACAGGGCAAGAACTGGGCCGAGGTCTCACCCCGGTGAGAACTGAACTGGGGGCACTCCTCAGTTCAGCATATGGGTCCACATGGGCTGGGGCCGGGATTTGATTCTCGGTCCCCGGAGCTGCAAAGTGAGGGCTTAACCCACTGGCTTCCCTAAGGTTTTTGTAAGATAACAGTGAGTCAAGAATGGCTGGAAAAAATAGGGCTAACTGTGTTTGAGACATCCCTCATTTCATTTGGAATTCTTGCAAGGCTTTTGGCACACACACATGCATACATATATATAATTAAGGCAGGAATTTCTTTTTTCTGATTTTGTTGTTGTTGTTGTTCTAAAATTCGAGAATGTGGCATGAAATGGTTGGTATATCTCAGAGTGGATGATGCTTTGAAGGAGCTACTAAATATAAACATTAAAAGGTAGGTGATAAAAATTAAAATATTAGTTAATAAGCACATAAGCTCACTGGTAGTAAAAATGCAAATTAAAACCAGGGTAATTATATTTTACTCTTCAAGTTAACAGTAAATGAAAGAAAGAAGCATAACATTTACTACTGGCAAAGAATGCTAGAGAACATTCAGACACTGCTGGTGGGATTACAAATTGCTACACATTCTTTGGAAAGTCCTCTTACAATATCTACTAAAAGGAAAAATACAATTTTCATTCGATTCAGTAATTCTATCGATAGAATATTATGAAGCACATAAATAGACATAGTTTGAATACCGTATCCATTAAATAAAGAGTGGTTGAATAGATTATGACATTTTATACTTAGAGAATGACGTTCATTAAAAAAATAAGAATGTGTATAGTTTTGATTAGAAAGTTATTTAACTATAGTGTTAAGAAGTGAAAACACAAGTTTCAGCTTAATGTGTTTAATTAGAAATACTAAAAGCCTATATTTGTCCATATAACTTGTAAGGTAGTATAGAAAGATGAGAAAAACATACTCCGAATTTTTCACATGGGATTGGCTAAGTGTGTTTGGTATAATGTATTGCATTCTTCTTTATACCTCTCTATTGTGTGTTACATATTTTTATATATATAAAAAAACACCCACTGAGTAACTAGAAGGGCAACAATTTTCTTCAGTGGTTTGAAGATGGTTTTAAAGCATTAAAGAACATTATAAAAACTCATGAACTTTTTTGCATCTTATTTGAGTATATTCTTCTAGTGGTTGGTCTCATGTGCACACTTATTTCCAAATCCATCTTTAATCCAATGACTCATAAATCTATATTTCTATCCCAGACCTCTTTTCTTAGTTCCAAATTTGCATATATAATGGCCTCATCAACATCATTTAGAATTTCTCAAGACATCTAAAAATTTCATAACAAATTCTATTTCATGATCTATCTCTCCAAGCCCAGCCCCTTTTGTTTCAGTGAATGGCATCACTGTCCATTTAGTCATATGAACCTGAGACCATTCGAGTTACTGTTCTCTCTTACCTCCATCCCCCATATCTGATCAATTCCCCAATTGTGTTCATGTCACCTGTGGAATCTCTTCTTAATGGTAATCATCAATAATAACATTTTTCACTTCTCTCATCTCCACTGCTCTCACTTTTATCTAAGCTATTATTCCACTGAATTTCTTGCAATAGGATGCCAATCGTGTCCCACATTGCATCATATTATTCATCCTTTTAAAAATACTTTTTATTTAAAAATATAACTTTTGATCATGTAGACTACTGTTTACTCTTTCATTGCTCCCAATAACTTTCTGCTTTGGGCATGAAAACAATTCTTTTCACTCTGCAGCTTTGTCTTTCCTCTCTTGCCCTCTAGGATCCAGCAACATGGATGTTTTAATTCCTTCAGCGGCCTGGGCTTCTTTCAAGGCTTCCCTGCACTAATCTTCCTACTTAGCACATCCTTTAGGTTTTAGCTGCAATGTTATTTCCTTTGGGAAGCTTTTCCTTCCTTCTGAACTAGATTAGCATCCCTTTCATAACTTTCATCACAGTTACTAGTTACACACTTGTTGGCATTCTTATTAACATTTCACTCTCCTAGTAAACTTGTAGGCCTTATAGGGAAAGGGCTTCTGTCTGTTTTGCTCAGCTCCAATAGAATGCTTAAACATGATAAATGAACTTCTGCAAGCGGATTCTAAACTGATAACGTGCTTCAATTTCTACTGTACAAAAACTAGAATATTTAATTGGTCTGACCGATTTAATTAAGAGAATCATAGCCTCCTAAAATTGTATTGAGCCATATTTACCAAAGATTATTGACTGAGCTGAACTCAGTAGTACATGGAAATGGTGAGCTGTATACCATATCCTATATACTTGATAGAGCTCTTATTGCTAATTTCATCTTTTCTCAGAGGTTCTTAATTGCTACCATTCTGATCCTAGAGTACACACAGAAGTGTTTTCAAACTCCTCATGATCTAGTGAATCTTATGTAAGTACTTATTACAGAAAATTGTGGAATTAAGCAGGTTAATTTATTTCTATAAGCTTTCATTTGTGGACTGAAATTAAGAGTGCTAAATATGATTAAAATAGAAATTATCTTTCTGATAAAAGACATAACACAATACACAGACAAACCCCAAGTATATTGAACATTAAATTCTGTATTAATAAAAAGTAGACGAGACTAATCAATCTGTGCATATAAAATTAAATAACACAGCATCACAGTAACTGTTTTGGAAGCATTCTTAACATAAATTCTACTAACAACGTTTATGTTTGTAAGTAAATCACCAAATTAAAAATTAGTGAACTGCATCCAAGTAATTTGATTAGTATTTAATGCATATGAAACTGAATTATAAAGCAGTTTACAAATCAATTCTGTAAGCTTATTTCAATGAATTGAAGGTCAATGCATATTTTTATTCATTGCCATCAGTTACATCACCTTCTTCCTTTAAAAACAATTTACTACCTTACTTAAATGAATGACCATACAAGGCGTTTAGTTTGCTCCCATAGTTCTGTCACATCCAAGGTGGTACAGATGGTTTTTTCTGCATCACTAGGTTAATATGACCATGTTACATTGCATTACAGATTTAGTTGTCTAACTTCAGTTCATCTAGAAAGAATGCACATTGAGAATTTTGCTTAATGCTAGCGCTTTTGGTCATGAAACATAAAACATAAATTAATGTAATCCTGTTATGGTTTTTAACACTGAAAAACACACTTGTAAGTTAAGTCTTCATATTTTACTGTATTTGTATTCTAACTGGAATAACTACAATAGTTGCTATGAAATGTATTTATTAAACGTTCAATAAGTCTGAAATAAAAACAGCAGAATACATTTTTTACATATTTTTACACAACCCCCCAAATAATTATAAGTATTTATAAACTACTTACATGAACATGATTTTGTTTAAACACATCACTTTCATCTAAGAGGATGCATAGTTTCCAGCATACATAAAGTTAAAGGTAACTACTACCACAATGTCTTTCTTCAGACATGTCACTTTTGTGAAGCTGCTGAATATAAATTTGGAAGCTGCATCTTAATATATCCTGTGTCCTATTTAACTAAGAACTTTTTATTTATCAACCAAGTAAGCACACTGAAATTTTCATCATCTTTCTCTTTAAAAAGCACAGAATTATGACTTTAAACAAATAGACGTGAAATACTCGACCTAAGGTCAAAGAGGAAATCAGGGTAAAGTCAGAATAAAACAGCAGTTTCCCTAATTTACTTTGCTTTACCCAAGATTTTGCATTTTGTTGGGCCATAAATATCCACCTGAGGATCTAATGAGAATCATAACTCTCATCTCTAATTAATGTAGACAAATGCACACACATAATTCTGTTTATGATCTCAGAGCTTGAATAACAAAATTTCCTACCCTGACCCAAACTCTTTCATTAAGATCTCCTTAGGATCTCCTAGGATTAGTTGATTCTTAATATTTCTTCCAGTTTTGACTTATTTTGCTTGTATCTTTGTGCTAATTAGAGTTCTTACAAAATTAGAATGATCAGAACTATATTTCTACCCTCTCTCCTGGGATAGAAAATGGTTTTACTAAACTTTTTCCAAATTGAGAATATGTCCTCAATCTGAACTATTGTTTCGCTCTCTCTCCCTCTGCTTCTCGATCTCCTTCTCCTTCATCTCTCTTCCTGTCTTCCCCTTCCCACCGGAGCTGATAGTCATCTACTAGAGTTTGGAAGACAAACGCGTCAATTTGGCCTTAACCAATTTTTCTAATTTAGGAATATATCTAAAAATGTTAGAAACAATATTTTATTTTGCAGAAAAACAAATATTTCTGAAAAATTCTCCTTGATTTCTAATCATGACATTTCCTCACAACTACAAATTCTCAATCATTTCCTTGGTTTAATTTTTCATTATTTCTACAAATTCTTAGAAATTTTATAGAAAAATTAGCTAATAATTTTACTACTACCACACTGTTAAATATAAATTAGAAGAATTTTATTCTGGCTTGTTTCTGCTTAGTTGAATTATAGACAGAAAAGTAGAGAGAAACTTAAGTTCAGGCAGTCACACATATTAGATAATATAGTGGGGTAAGAAGAGGGCATATGTGCACGTAGGCGGGTGGAATGGAGGATGCTATAAAGGCCGTGAGTAGCGACACTTCCCCTCACAAAGGATTAGGGGTGGTGAGAGGTGTGTTAGATTAGATCCCCAAAAAGAGACTGCATAAAATTTCATGGGGAGTATTCTGAGACAATATGCCTACAAGGAAGAGAGGAAGGCAGTATTGGGAGGAGGAAGGGCATCGTTTTGCAGATGCAGTTGAAGCTTCAGCAAGTCTTCCTACAGCTCTGAGCTTGATTGCCCTTCAGAGTTATGTCAACTTCAGCCAAGGTATCAGACCTTTGTACCTCTGCCTTAGCTTCTTACTGGCTACAGCAATTTCACAGAGAAGGCCATAACTTGGGGAAGGCAGTTTCCTGCCTTTGAAATTCCCAGAGAGGGGCAGAGCTGTGCAGCCTCAGCAGAAGATATCTGAGGCTTTCTCAGGCTGTCCAGTCCCGAGAAAAGTGTTGTCTGAGTGGCTCAGTGGTCAGTACAGAGGGGAAGGATAGCTAGCTTCTGGTCTGAGAACAAAACACAACAAAATACAATAAAACAAAGCAAAACAAAACAATGATCTATATCAGGTCTACTATTACCTGTTACTACATAAAATAAGGATTTATGACATAATGTCAATGTACCTTTCTAAAATGCGGTTATTCACAAGTCTGACACTTAAATTGGAAGCCTTAAAGTCACAGTGAGATTTTTTTCTCCAGTCAAACAGCTCTGGATGTGCAGCGAAACACAATTTAATTTCTGAGTCAGGGAGAGCAAATATCAAATTTGAGGGGAGAAACAGGGAAAATAGTGGACATATCTATCTTAAAAAAATGTTTTAAAAATTTATTTTATTGTTTGAGAAAGGAGAGAGAGACAGAGAGAGAGAGTGAAGGGGGTAGGGCCCAGATCAGTCTCCATAGTTGTACATTATCAGTTGTGACATGGTTTCACTCCACACAGGTGGATGTGGGGCCCTGTGTGGCAGAACTGAACTGGGTGCCTGCTTCATGGGAGGTGAGAGCCTTCACCTTCATCACAGTGGTTACCAGTTTTGCCATAGTTCAGCATGTGGGTTTGCACAGAGTGGGGCTGGGATTTGATTTCTGGACCTCACAGTTGCAAGGCAAGCACTCAACCTGTTGAGCTATCCTAGCCTCCTTGCCTTGTCTTTTTAGGGAGAAAACTTTCATAGCAGTACCCCGCAAGGTCAAGAATCTTTCCTGCTCCTAACCATATGAAGAGAAGTATACAACGTTACCCATGGGCTCAAGAGCAATGCAGGCTGCTACCAGAGAAGGCAGTGGATAGTAGGTAACGTATTTTCCAGTGTATAAGACGACCAGGAGTATAAGACAACCCCCTAATTTTACAGTTAAAACATAGGTTTAGGCCTATATTCGCTGTATAAGACTACCCCC